>CAUYLG010011471.1:0-63057 GCA_963573385.1 Cacajao melanocephalus | reverse complement strand
AATATGAAATTACTTTTTTTTTTTTTTGAGATGGAATCTCGCTCTGTCACCCAGGCTGGAGTGCAATGGCACAATCTCAGCGCACTGCAACCTCTGCCTCCTGGGTTCAAGAGATTCTCCTGCCTCAGCCTCCTGAGTAGCTAGGATTATAGGTGCACACCACCATGCTCGGGTAATTTTTGTATTTTCAGTAGAGATGTAGAGACAGGGTTTCACGATGTTGGCCAGGCTGGTCTCAACTCCTGACCTCGTGATTCACCCACCTAGGCCTTCCAAAGTGCTAGGATTACAGGTATAAGCCACTGCGCCCGGCCATAATTTTTTTTTTAATCAGAGGATTTATACAGGAATAAAACAGCATTGCATTATATGCAGAATGAAGATGAACAAGGTTGTTAGTATGTATACCATATACAAATCTGTATAAACATTTACACATATATAGAATTAAACAGACTTGATTTCAAATCCTTGCTTCCTTAATTGCTATATAATTTGAGCAAATGATTTTCCCTCATTGAGCCCCAGTTTCCTCAACTAAAAAATGGGAATAATAACGAGTGTATAAGGTTACTGTGAGGCTTCAATGAGATAAAACATGCTAAGTACTTAGTTCGCTGCCTGGTCCAGATACTAATAAATGCCATACACTTGTCACAAAGCAGCAACAATATTAGAAGCAGAAGTGGTCATGGTAGTATTACTCTTGATATTTCTCTTCCTTCTGGGCAGCTTTTCTTTGCCTGGATACCAATCACTTCAGAACTGAGAAACACAGGGAGAGGGCAAGGAAATGGATAGTAGAAATAGCCAGTGATTGCAAGAAGTTGACTGGACTTGGGGCAACCGCTTAGAATGAGGAAAGAGATGGGACAACTTTGTGGGTATTGACCTTCAGCTGGTGCTTAATCTCATGTCTTTAGGGGACAAGAGAAAAACTAAAATAATACTAAACTTAAAAAAAGAAAATTCCCTACAAATTAGGTTTGGGGGAAAGCGAAGGTACACTACAGAAATAAACTTGGTTGAAATCAACCTTTGCTAAAAGTAGACTCCAAAGATAAGTTTAAGAGGAAATGTCAGAAGATGTGAACGGACAATTTGTTGAGCATGCTTTCTAGAAAAACAGTAATTTAACTTCAGATAACTAAATAAAATGTTATATTCCTTAAAACTAAACTCTGTAAAAGATACATAGTACTTATGTAGTGATTTTGGTAAAACATAGGAAAGACGGGACAAGATGAGGTATTTATCACACTGGGTGATTAGGATCACCTAATGCAGCCATTTTCTTTTTGCTGATAATATTGTTCACACTTAGACAAAAGATTAATTTCAAAGGATCAGGAAAATGGTACTTGAAAAATGCATCATTTTCCAGGGGTTCCATTTACAACCTGTTAAACTTTGAGAGAGAACCATTGAAAAGAAAATATCATAAGCATGCCTTAAGAGATCATTAAAACTCTGAGACTGCCTGAAAGATCTCTTCATATTATAGTACTCATAATATCAAGAAGTAGAAGAGGAAAATTTCAATGACTTTAAAAAACCTCAAATAAATTGAGTATATCACTTTGGTGTCTCCTTATGGAGACTGAAATGCTTTTTGGTCTTTCCTTCTTTCTTTGTAACATATGACCCAAGTTCAAAACAAAATGTAAAATAGCTGTTTTACGATGGTTTTGAAAAGAAGGAGATTGAATTCTTTGGTGAAAACAGTTCAATATAATACCCATAGACTAATATGAATTACTAATTTTAGGCAAAAAGACATGCCAAATTAATTACTGATGAGCTATTTTAGTGGAAATATGCCAGGATTCAGATTGTTTGGGGCAAAGTGGCTCCGTAATAAATATTTAAAACACTGTGGGACATTCTGGTTGCCCTGGTCAGCCATTCATTTCCTTTGATCCCTGGAAACTAATTTTTGTTGCAGTCAACTGTAACTGATTGCAGATGGCTATTTTTTTTTATGTAAACCAGCCACTTAATGTACAGTTTCCCATTTCTTCATTTGCTTTTCATCTGATTGTGCCTCTAACACAGAAAGCAATAAGACATAGTACCTGAGTTTGTTGCCAGGTGCAATCTGCTAATCATTTAATGCTTTAGATTTGAATCTAATTTACCTGATGTTTCTATTTATCTAAAATAAGATATTTCTGTAGTGAAAAATCACTTAGTATCCAGTTTTTAAGTAGTGAGATACTGTAAGAACACTTTCCCCCATTAACAACTAAGTTGTTTCATTTAAGTACAGTATTTTATAAACCAATATCACGATTGTTTTCTTGAAGTCTTAGCTTATCTTGAAGTCTTTTCCTAAGTTTTCTTTTTCTACTCAAAAACCTGAGATTTCAGAATAGTGGTATGAGCTTGATAAATAATGAATTTTAGTCCCAATCAGAGTTTAACAGCATAACATATTAATTTTCAAAATATGCATCCCTAACATTTTTATTTTATAATGTCCATTATGACTAGAATTTTAAAATAGCAGAAATTGTAGAGTAGCTTTTACAACTGAATAGAAAATCACTGAGCAATTTTTTCTTTTTATACAATACCATAGATTACAAAATTAAATCACAAAATCTTCCTCCAAGCACAAATTCAAATTAATTTTTAGACTCACTAATGCTTTTAAGAATGCAGGAAAAATGTTGAATTCCTGTGCTAAATCCAAATAAATAACTTGTAAAGACTGTTAACATAATCTTTTTGACTTGCATTGTCCAATGCTAGCCACTAGCCACATGTGGCAACTCAATTAAATTTAAATTAGTTAAATTAAACTGAAAATTGAATTATTTGGTTGCACAAGTCACATTTAAGTGCTCAGCAGCTGCAGGTCATAGTGGTTGATGTATTTGACAGTACAGGACTTCAGAACATTTTTGTCATTGCAGGAAGTTCTACAGGACACACCTGTTCTAGAACATTTACTTTTCTAACGTCTGAATTTTGGTATACAGTAATCTAACAAATGTAACAACTAAAAAGAAAAGTTGCCATTTATTGAGAACCTATATGCTAAGCACTGTACTTGGTAACTGTAATAATGTAAACCCAAAGTTATGACCAATTTGACAATTTGCTTAAAAACTGATACAGAGCAAAAGATTATCTCATTTTGAGAATTACAAATACTTTTAATTTAATAATCTTTAAAAAGAACTTATCCCTTATTCCTTCCTGTCTCCATTGTTAAGCACAATTATTGGCATAAAAGAGGTTTTTAATACCCATTTTTAGACTGCATTCTAGCCTGGGCAATAGAACAAGAATCCCGTTCTCTCACCCTCTTTCTCTTCCTCTTTCTTTCTCTCTTACATTCTTTTTTTTTTCTTTCTTTCACTCTTTCTTTCTTCTTTTCTCTCTCGTTCTTTCTTTCAAAAAAAAAAAGTCAGAAAACAACAGATGCTGGGGAGGATATGGAGAAATAGGTATGCTTTTACACTGTTGGTAGCAGTGTAAATTAGTGCAACTGGAAGACAGTGTGGCAATTCCTGAGGGATCCAAAACCAGAAATACCATTTGACCCAGCAATCCCATTACTGGGTATATACCCAAAGGATTATAAATCATTTTACTATAAAGACATATGCACATGTATGTCTATTGCAGCACTGTTCACAATGGTAAAGACTTGGAACCAACCCAAAGTCCATCAGTGATAGATGGATAAAGAAAATATGGCACATATACACCATGGAATACTATGCAGCCATAAAAAAGGATGAGTTCATATCCTTTGCAGGAACATGGATAAAGCTGGAAACTATCATTCTCACCAAACTAACACAAGAACAGAAAAGCAAACACTGCATGTTCTCACACATAAGTGGGAGTTGAACAATGAGAACACATGGACACAGAGAAGGGAACATCACACACCAGGGCCTGTCGGGGGTGGGGGATTAGAGGAGGAATAGCATTAGGAGAAATACTTAATGTAGGTGACGGGTTGATGGGTGCAGCACTTGTATACCCATGTAACAGATCTATACATTCTGCACAAGTATCCCAGAACTTAAAGTATAATAATAATAATAAAGAAATGCTAACGATTTTTGTACATTGATTTTGTATCCTGCAACTTTGCTGAAGTTGTTGATCAGATATAGAAGCTTTTGGGCAGAGACTGTTGGGTTTTCTAGGTATAGAATCATATCGACTTCAAAAGGAGATAGTTTAACTTTCTCTTATTTGGATTCTTTTTATTTCTTTCTTTTGCCTGATTGATCTGGTGAGGACTTCCAATAGCATGTTGGATAAGGGTGGTGAGAGTGGGCATCCCTTTCTTCTTCTGATTCTCAAAAGGACTGCTTCCAGCTTTTGCCTATTCAGTATGATGTTGGCTGTGGGTATGTCATAGATGGCTCTTATTATATTGAGGTATGTTCCTTCAATGCCTAGTGTGTTGAGTATTTTTAACATGAAGGGATGTTGAATTTTATCAAAATCTTTTTCTGCATCTATTGAGATGATTACCTGGTTATTGTTTTTGGTTTTGTTTATGTGATGAATCACATTTATTGACTTGCATATATTGAACCAACCTTGTATCCCAGGGATAAAGCCTACTTGTTCATGGTGAATTAGATTTTTGATATGCTACTGGGTTCAGTTTGCTAATACTTTGTTGAGGATTTTTGCATCTATGTCCATCAATGATATTAGTCTGAAGTTTTCTTTTTTTCATATGTCTCTGTCATGTTTTGGTATCAGAATAATGCTGGCCTCATAGAATGAGTTAGGGAGGAGTAGCATTTTCTCAATTTGGGGGAATAGATTCAGCAGGAATGGTACTAGCTCTTCTTTATATACATCTGGAAGAATTTAGCTGTTAATCTATCTGGTCCTGGGGTTTTTCTGGTTGATAGATTTTTATTCCTGATTCAATTTTAGAACTCATTATTCGCATGCTTAGGGTATCAATTTCTTCCTGGTTCAACCTTGGCAGGTTGTATGTTTCCAGGAATTTATCAGTTTCTTCTAGATTTTCTAATTTATGTGCATAGAGGTGTTCATAGTCTCTGAGGGTTTTTTGTATTTCTGTGGGGTTGGTGGTAATGTCCCCTTTATCAATTCCGATTGTGTTTATTTGGATCTTTTCTCCCTTTTACTTTTTTAGTCTAGCTAGCAGTCAATCAATTTGACTTTTTCTTTAAAATAACTGACTCACAAGAATGTATATTTTGTGGATTTGGGGTTGAGAGTTCTATAAATGTCTATTAAGTTTGCTTGGTCCAGATCTGCATTCAAGTCCTGGATTTCCTTGTTGATTTTCTGTCTCATTGATCTGTCTAATATTGACAGTGGAGTTTTAAAGTCTCCCACTATTATTGTGTGGGAATATAAGTCTCTTTGTAGGTCATTAAGAACTTGCTTTATGTATCTGGGTGCTCCTGTATTGGGTGCATATACATTTAGGATCGTTAGCTCTCTTGTTGTATTGATCCTTTTACCATTATGTAGTGCCCTTCTTTGTCTCTTTTGATTTTTGTTGGTTTAAAGTCTGTTTTATCAGAGACTAGGATTCTAGGATTGCCACCCCTGCTTTTTTTTTTTTCCTCTCTCCATTTGCTTGGTATATCTTCTTCCATCCCTTTATTTTGAGTCTATGTGTGTCTTTGCACATGAGATGGGTCTCCTGAATATAGCACACCAATGGTTCTTTACTTTTTATCCAATTTTCCAATCCGGGTCTTTTGATTGGGGCATTTACATTTAATGTTAATATTGTTATGTTTGAATTTGATCCTGCCATTTTGTTACTGTTTGATTGTTTTGCCCTTTGGTTGGCTTAATTTCTTCATTGCATCATTGATCTTTACCATTTGATTCTTTTTTTGCAGTGGCTGGTACTTGTTGTTCCTTTCTGTGTTTAGTGCTTCCTTCAGGAGCTCTTGTAGGGCAGGTCTGGTAGTGACGAAATCTCTCAGCAATTGCTTGTCTGCAAAGGATTTTACTTCTCCTTCACTTATGAAGCTTAGTTTGGCTAGATATGAAAATCTGGGTTGAAAGTTATTTTCTTTAAGGATGTTGAATATTGGCCCCCACTCTCTTCTGGCTCGTAGGGTTTCTGCCGAGAGATCTGCTATGAGTCATGGGCTTCTCTTTGCGGGTGACCCAACCTTTGCTTCTGGCTGCCCTTAGCATTTTTTCCTTCGTTTCAACCCTGGTGAATCTGATGATTATGTGCCTTGGGGTTGCTCATCTAGAGGAGTATTGTTGTGGTGTTTTCTGTATTTCCTGCATTTGAATGTTGCCCTGCTGTACTAGGTTGGGGAAGTTCTGGATAATATCCTGAAGAGTGTTTTCTATCTTGGATTCATTCTCCCCGTCATCTTTTGGTGCACCGATCAAGCATAGATTAGGTCTTTTCACATAATTCCATATTTCTTGGAGGCTTTGTTCATTTCTTTTCACTCTTTTTTCTCTTTTCTTGCCTTCTTTTTTTATTTCATTGAGTTGATCTTCAATCTCTGATATCCTTTCTTCTGCTTGATCAATTCAGCTATTGAAACTTGTGTATGCTTCACGAGGTTCTTGTGCTGTGTTTTTCAGCTCCATCAAGTCATTTATGTTCTTCTCTAAGCTGATTATTCTAGTTAGCATTTCATCTAACCTTTTTTCAAGGTTTTTAGTTTCTTTGCATTGGGTTAGAAGATGTTCCTTTAACTCAGAGAAGTTTGTTATTACCCACCTTCTGAAGCCTGCTTCTGTCAGTTCATCAAATTCATTCTCCATCCTGCTTTGTTCCCTTGCTGATGAGGAGTTGTGATCTCTTGGTGGGGAAGAGGAGTTCTGATTTTTGATGGTTTCGTCCTTCCTGCACTGGTTTCTTCCCATCTTGTTGGATTTATATAGCTTTGATCTCAGGTAGCTGCTTGGGGAGGTGGCCTTTCCTTTGTCTGTTTGCACATAAAGAGTGGAGCGTCACACACTGCAGTCAGTTGCGGGGGCCTTGGGAAGGGACAGCAAGGGGTGTGGAGAGTGGGGAGAGATAACGTCGGGAGAAACACCAGATATAGGTGATGGGGGAATGGAGGCAGCAAACAACCTTGCTATGTATATACTTATGCAACAATCCTGCATGATCTGCACATGTACCCCAGAACCTAAAGTACAATAAAAAAAGTAAAAAAAATAAAATAAAAAATAAAAAAATAACTGACTTACAAATTCATTGATCTTTCATATGGTTGTCTCAATTTTCTTCAATTCAGCTCTGATTTTGGTTATTTTTTGTCTTCTGCTAGCTTTGGGTTTGGTTTGCTCTTATTTTTCTTGTTCCTCTAGGTATGATGTTAGGTTGTTAATTTGGGATATTTCTAATTTTTCAATGTGGGCATTTGGCACTCTAAGCTTTCCTCTTAACACTGCTTTAGCTTGTCCTACAGATTCTAGTATGTTGTATCTTTGTTATCATTAGTTTCAAATGATTTTTTAATTCACCCCTTAATTTCATTGTTTAACCCCAAAATCATTCTGGAGCAGGTTGTTTAATTTCCATGTAATTATGTGGTTTTGTATGATCTTCTTAGTATTCATTTCTATTTTTATTGTGCTGTGATCAAAAAGGGTGGTTGGTAGGATTATTTTTAATTTGCTGGGAATTGTTTTATGGCTGAGCATGTGATCAACTTTAGAGTATATGCCATATGCAGATGAGAGGAATGAATATTCTGTTATTTTTGGATGGAGAGTCCATTTGGTCAAGTGTCAAGTTCAGGTCCTGAATATCATTGTTAGTATTCTGCCTCAATGATTTGTCTAACACTGCCAATGGGGTGTTGAAATCTACCACTATTATTATGTGCTTATCTATGTCTGTTTGTAGGTCTCTAAGAATTTGTTTTATGAATCTGGGTGCTCCTGTGGTGAGTACATATATATTTAGGATAGTTAGGTCTTCTTGTTGAATTGAACCGTTTACCATTATGTAATGCCCTACTTTGTCTTTTTTGATCATTGGTGGTTTAAAGTCTGTTTTGTCTGAAATTAGAATAGCATCTGTGGGCCCAGATGACCGGGGCAGACATATGTTGTCTCTACTATTACTGATTAAACAAATATAAGTTTGATTTGCTTATTAGATTATATAGTTCACAGTACACTGAAGTTTATATCCTGAAATAAACAATAGTGAATGAAAAGCACAGCACAAAAGTGAACAGCTTGTAGCTTGTAAAAGCACAAGCAAAAGCAGTAATGGGAGGCCTAAAGTTAGACTGTCTGAGAGTGCCCCATTAACCATGGCACATCCACAGTGTGGTTGGTTGCAAGGAAGGAAAACACTGCGTTGGTCCCATGAACTCCTTTCCAACATGAGGTCTGCACAGGGGTCTCATAAAGAGGGCCTGTGTAAGCACCTGGGAAAGGTCAGTGACCTCTGCTCACAAGATCCGGGAGGGTCTATGCAGATGGGAGCTGGTAAGGCAGGAAGGCCTTGTGGGCAGAGATAGTGGAATACCTCCTGCTCTGCCTATGTTTTCAGAATATAGGGTAATCTTGGTTGCCCTATGTCCACAGTGCTCGGGAGATAAAAGCCCCTTAATGCATTGTGTGTGGTCAGATCAGGTGGTACCCTACCTGCTGTGTTCTGGTGCAGCTGCATATTGATAAGATCGGTGGTAAAACCTGGTGTACTAGATTAGCTTCTCTTAGAAGAACCACCTGTTTCATTGTAGTCTAATGATGCATGCTTCTCCCCCTGGCTATCTTGCCCCACAATAGTTTCAAGGCCTCCCCTGATAAACCACCGCCCCTCACTTTCCACCACCCCTCAATTAATGAGTGTGTGCACCTAACCTGTGGAAACCAAAACTAGGGGCCAGTGTGGTCCTCACGCTTCATATTGGTCCCCCGGACCCACACTTTAACTCTGTTTCTGTGTCTTTGTCTTTATTTCCTTTCTCAATTTCTCATCACTGCTGGGGCTCGGGGCACCCATGAACAGGGTTGGGGCTGGTACCCAACAAGCAACCCCTGATTTGTTTCTGTTATCTGTTTGCTTGGTAGATTTTTCTTCATCCCATTACTTTGAGATTATGGGTGATGTTGCATGTGAGATGGTTTTCTTGAAGACAGGATACAGTTGGATCTTCCTTCTTAATCCAGTTTGCCACTTTGTGCCTTTTAGTTGTAGGTATTTTGCCTGTTTACATTGAAAGTGTGTATTGATATGTGTGGATTTGATCCTGTCATCATGTTGTTATCTGGTTATTATGCAGACTTAATTGTTTGGTTCTTTTGTAGTGTCGATGGTTTACATATTTCAGTGTGTTTTTGTGGTGGCCACTAATGATTTTTCATTTCCATATTTAGCACTTTCTTAAGGACTTCTTGTAAGGCAGGTCTGGTGGTAACAAATTCCCTTAGAATTCTCTCTTCTGAAAAATATCTTATTTCTTCTTCTCTTACGAAGCTTAGTTTGGCTGGATATAAAATTTTGGGTCACAGTTTCTTTTCTTTAAGAATGTTGAATATACGACTCCAATCTCTTCTAGCTTATAAGGTTTCTATTGAAAGGTCTGTTGTTAGCCTAATGGGTTCCTTTTGTAGATGACCTGCCCCTTCTCTCTAGCTGCCTTTAGCACTTTTTCTTTTGCAGATCTGATGACTATGTGTCTTGGAGATGGTCTTTTTGTATAATATCTCACAGGAGTTCTCCGCATTTCTTAAATTTGAATGTTGGCCTTTCTAGCAAGGTTGGAGAAGTTTTCATGGATGATATCCTCAAAGATGTTTTCCAAGTTTCCTGCTTTCTTTCCCTCTCTTTCAAGGATGCCAGTGAGTTATAGATTTGGTGTCTTCACATAATCCCATATTCTGCAGAGGTTTTGTTCATTCTTTTTTTATTGCTTTTTCTTGATTGTTGTCTGATGGAGTTAATTCAGAGAACTGGTCTGCAAGCCCTGTGATTCTTTCCTCAGCTTGGCCTATTCTGCTTTTAATACTTGCAATTATATTATAAAATTCTTGAACTGAGTTTTTCAGCTGTATCATATTAGTTTGGTTCTTTCTTAAAATGACCATTTCATCTTTCAGCTCCTGTATCATTTTACTGTATTCCTTAGATTCCTTGTATTGGGTTTCAAATTTCTCCTGAATCTTGAGAAAAGGTTTTTTTTTTTTTTTTTGGAGATGCATATTGAAGTACTTAGAAGTGTGGATAAAGTGAAATAATAGAGAAAGATTTAACAAAAAAAACTATCTATACAGTATAGTCAGGAGATAAGAAACCAACAAAGTATGTTGAAGTACCCCAGAGCTATAGGGGTTCCCAATCACAGGTCTTAAGAGACAGGAGGGAGCAGTTACTGGGACCTGAAAAAAACAGCCATGGCTGTAGTTACAGACAATCTAGTGGCAGAAGCTGTGGACTCCAGTGGGAACACACAACCACTGCTCACTCTTGGTCCACCTTCTGATTTTCTGTCTGATCCTCCCATTGGCCAAACCCAACTAAGAGCAAGCAGTCAAGGGAGTGTGAGGATGCAGTCCAGAGAGGCCAGTTTCTCAAGAAAAAATCAGGATGGAGAAACGGATAGGGTCAAAATGAAAGTATTCTGCTCTGGCAAAAATATGAGGATGCCTGTAATAAATGAAGCAACATGGCATATGTTAACAATTGTTAAATCCACATGGAGAATATGCATGTTTGCTGTATTATTTTTCCTACTTTTCTGTATATTTGAAATTTTTCATAACAAAAAGTGAAAAGAAAGTGAGGGTGAAATAAATGTAAACATTTTAAAACAAAGTCTGAAAGAATATACAGTTATAATCTAAACTGGAAGAATTACTGAAGTATTGACTTCAGAAATAAAACCCAGAAGGAAGCTGTAGGGAGTGAAAAGCAATGATGAGTGATGAACTTGGTAAATATATGAGTAAATCTAAATGAGAATTAGCTCTTAAGAAATAGCTGGAAATTACAGATGCATGTGTAAAGTGATATTGTAAATGTAAAACAGAAAAGAGGACATCCAACATAGACAGAAGAGTTGTGTAGGGCTTCTTGAGAAATGAAAGAATGACTAATTGACCAGAGCAGTGTTAAAAAGTTAAATGGGATTTATCAAAGAGTAATTAGAGGGAATGAAAAATCCAGGTAGAAGGAACAGTATGAGAGACAGCAGGGATGATTCCAAAGATACTTTGCATTTGAGACACTTGAATGGTAAGAGATTCCTTTGGGGGGTATATTAAAAGTTAGATCTTTAGGGAGCTAAGCTAAAGTCTGGGGAGCAACTGAAGAATTTTATGCAGAGAAATAACCTGATCAGATCTGTATCTTAGAAATGAAACTCAAGCTCACTTTTGGAGGACTGATTTGAGAGTTCAGAGGGGAGGCAGATAGCAGTTGCAGCAATCAAGGATATTGAAGCAATCAAGGTGAGGCAGAATGGATGTCTGAACTAAGGAAGTGACAGTAGTGACAGAGAAGAAACTGATTCAAGAGATAGTCTAGAAGTCAAATGAATAAGACTTGGTGATTGATAGGGTGTGGGGCAGTGGGGAATGGCCCTCAGCTTTGCCTGGGTTACTGATATATGTAGGTAAAATCATAGGACTATCAAATTTTGGAAGGAGCAGTTTGGGAGGAAAGATGATGGCTCAGTTTTCTTCAAGTCTAAATACTTAAATTTGAAGCTATGAACTAGGAGATAAAACCATAAACATCAAGTCTAAATTCAGAAAAGGAGAAAGTGCAAGGAGAGCCATGAAATCTTGGCTATTTCTTATATCAGAAAGAAAAATTTCTCAGAGCATATCCCCCCCAACACACACACATACACATTCTTTCCCTTACATCTTCTTGGCCAGAAAGAATTGAGTCATATGACATCCCTAGCATCCCAGGATGCTGGGAAAATGGAGAAGAAAATTGTCATAATTGGCTTAGACAAATCATTGTCCAATGCCTGGGAGTAACATAATGCTCCCAAACAAAATTGAATTTCTGTTAGCAAGGAAGAAGCAGGGATGGGTACTAGGCAGACAACTAAGAGTGTTTGACCTGTATAATCATACTAACCAGGGCTGGGGTTTGGGAACTCTTGAAGTTGAACTGCAGGGGAGGGGAGATAAGCTACCACCAGACACTCTACTCCAAAGCATAGAGGTCAGTTCCAGGAGATTCCTAACTTCCTAGTGAGCTTAAAGAGTATGGAGAATTGGCTTCATGTCAAGATACATCAGATTGAGGGACAGACGCCAACGGTGATTGAAAATTTCTTACCTCAGTAGGTTGTTCTGGAATCCAGGACTGTGCTGAATGTGTAGAGGGGAAGTTTGATGGGCCTAGCTGGAGGAATTCAGGGAGGCAAGGAGTAAGTGAAAAAAAATCAAGTTAATATTAGGTTTGCTGTTAGATGCAGCTTAAAAATCATTCCTAACTGATGCAGTGTGCTCCAGTTTTAGTTTTGTTCCAAATTCCAGTGTCAATAACACATCCTACTGCTAGGTTCTCACCTTCATCCCCACAAGGTCTCTTGGGTCTTCCTTGGTTTTTGCTTATCTAGGGCAGGAGTCTAGTCCCCAAGTAGAGCCAGATGCCTGCAGCCCCTCTTTCTGAGAATCAATTACAGGGATGCTACCTGCCTGCTTTGACTGCCCAGAATTGCTGTCCTAAAGCCCATCACAGCCCTGCCTGGCTGATCTTCATTGTAGTATCAATTCCTTGAGGAAGAGTAAAAATGGTATCTCTCATCCATCTTTCCAACTTCCACAGTGCTTCATAAAAAGTTCCCCTCAAAACTTCTGTTATACTCAATTGCATTAACTTGAAGAGGAATATAATTTAGTGGTTAAGGAAGCAGTCTCCAGAGCCAGACATTCTGGGTTCAAATCCCAACTCTGCCACTTTCGGCTGTATGATCTTGGGCAAGCAGTGGTGTTCAGCAATACCCTTTGAGGGGGTAATAATAGTACTAACTTCCTTAAAGATTGTTTTGAAGACAAATTGCACTTGGATCAATGCGTGGCACACAGAGAGCACTAGGTGTTTGTTCTTTTCATTAAAGAAGCAATTAGTCATGAGTGGAGGGCATCAAGGCTACTCCTGGGGAAAAAAGACATTATTTGGCTTCATTCCCTGCCACCACCCTCTCCTTTATTCCTGTCTCCTATGGAAACCTTCTTTCTCATTTCCCGTGTCCTTATTGAAGTTTCTCCCACCTGCCCCTGTCTTCCAGGCCAGTAACATCTGCTCCAAAATGACTTTCTTGCCCCTGAATCTTCTAAGCCTCTTGGTCCCAGCTACTTGTCACAGAAGAAAGAAGTCTGGTCTGAGCCACTATTTTATTCTGCAGTGTTAGTGTCTTATACCAGATTAATATTTCACCCGTCACCTCTACAAGGGTGTTTTTATATCAGTAGAGCAGACTTCAACACAATAGGTGAAGGGAGATATTTTTAGGAAGAGAATATTAGGGAACCCTGCTAGGTGCCCTTAAATTATCACCTAGGCTACTGTCCACATCAGTTACAAGCCGGCTGTCAAATGAACTATCCATTGTGTGGGAGACAGGGCTAGGGTATGGTTGACAGGGCAGTGTGGGAACTCCTAAGTGGACCACTTGCCCTTGCTGGAACTAAGGATCCAAAGAATTTCTTCTGTCTCTGATCAGCCTGGCATCCCCAGAAATACGTCCTTTGGCAGAGCCTCTATTTGCTCCAGTACCAGAGCATGAGGGGATACCAGTGATTGAATTCAGGTCAGGAGACTAGAAAAAGGAGAATCTGAGATCCCTTCTGGACTGTCCTGAAGCAAGCTGGTACCCATCTCCTTCATCTCATACTCTCTCCTTCCTCCCAAAGGGAAAGCTAGTTCAAAGAAGTAAATACAAGGGCACACAGAACTTAGAATAATGCCATACCACTACTAATAGTAAGATTATGTCTTAGTTAGGGCTTCTATAACAAATTACCATAGACTAGGTGGCTTACAAACAACAGAAATTTATTTCTCATAGTTCTGGAGGCTTGGAAGTTCAAGATCTGGGTGCTGTCATGGTCCTGTTATGGGGAAGCCCTGCTTTTGGGCTGAAGACAGCCAGCCGACTTCTTGTATTCTCACTTAGTGGAAAGAGAATGAGTTAGCTTTCTGGTCTCTTTCTTGTAGACAGGACACTAATCTTATTTATGAGGACGCCACCTTCATGACCTAATTACTTCTTAAAAGAATTACCTGTTGATACCATCACACTAAGTCTTACAGACTTGTCAAATTAGGACACAAACCAACAAAGAGAGAGTTACCTATATACCATGTCTGTCAGCTGTCCCTCTGCTCTTAGATCCATCCCTGCTGTGCTTTTAATGGCAAATAACTACATATCCCAGACTCCCTTACCCTTTAGCTTCCAGTTCAGTTTGGCCAATGAGAGATGCTGGTGGAAGATTGGAGAGCAAGAGGAAGAGAGAAGTCAGAACACTTCATTTCCTTCACTCTCAGTTTCCTATGGCATCTCCGGCAGCAGAGACATTCCAGCTCCTACACAACAACCCCTCCTTCTGTGGTCACAGCTCTCTGGGGAGTTCTCACCATGGTTTAAGCTCACCCTAGATGGCTCCAGCCCTGAACTCCATAAGGCCATCCCTTCTCTGTGTCTTTTGAGACTTCAAGGTGGTAGCAGCTTCCCATGTTGCTAATCTCTGGATTGCCTCATGATTCTCTGTTTGGCTTTTTCTCTCTTCCAATTTGTGTGTGACAAATTCCCTGAATTAACTTGAAAGGCTTGGAGAAGTTTCTGTTTTCCTGTCTAGATCCTGATTGATACACATACATTGTACCCATGAAACATATGTATATATGTACATACTCTTGGAAAAATACAAACATAACATGAATGCATATCTCTTTGTATAATCAAAAAGTTAAACATGGAGCTCATTCATGGCTTTTGGTGTTGGTTTCCCTCTATGTTTTTTCAGAAAAGTACCAACACCTCCAGTGTTGTGGTTTGCCACTGGAAGTGACACTCAGGTCACCCTCTGATCCTACAAGTGAGAACAGCGCCCTGTATAAAAGGCCACAATTAATTTTTATTGCACATACATGTGGGGAGATACCTGCTTGGCATCCATGTGAGAGTCATAACTCTCTTAAATTGATGTGTCAGCGAACTAAAACTCAATATTTTTTTTCTCTCAGTATATTTTGCAGTCAGAGGCCCTTCCCTAATCGGAATAAAGCAATTTGGCTCCCTGTCATTGCTCACTGAAAACATACGAGCTGGTTGGCATTTCTAGCAGCCCAGATTTATCAGGGTCTCTGATCTGGTGCACGGGAGGTTCAGGGCTGTGGCATAGACAAAAGTGGATTTTTTATGATAGCGTTGTGCTGTACCTCTGTATAGCTAGATTTATCCCTTCATCTCAGAAATATTTCTACTGTCTTTAGTCCCAAATCTACTTCAGTTTGAAAAGATTCCACACAGTTCTCCTGAGGGTTGGGGGTCATTCTGTACCTTGCAAGCTTGAATTTCTATCCTATAAAAAAAATGTCCCTGAGTTGCCCTCTTCAGCACTGTGGATTCTGGGAGTTAGAGTTCTGAAATACTAAACCTCCTGCATTTCAGCTGTCAGCAGCATTAGAATGGGCCACAGACAAGACTTTTGGAACCTGAAGGCCAAGGTGTCATCCACAAAGTCTTGTAAATCTATGTCAGAACAGAGCCAACACTCACACAAGTGTGACTGTGCCACACCTCCCTAGGTTTCTGTTCTCTTGAGGGAACCCTTAGTCAATGACTGAAGGGTAAGGGAGAATGAAAATTCCTCTCCCTTGCCTGGGGTCACCACAGAATATGAGGTGATTTACACACCAGAGCTTTCCTGTGGGATCAGGCTGAGGCCTGGACTTTCCTTGACATGGAACTCTTCTTTGGCTTCTTTCCCTTGTCTATCCTGCTTCTCTTCTTCCACTTCCTTACTCTCCTTGCCCCCAGGGAGCATTTCATTACTAAATCACTCAAACCTGAATCTTCATCGCAGGTCCGTTTTCTAGGAGCTCAATCTAAGACAGTATGTTAAAAGTTTCTTATTGCAGTCACGTATAGGATGCTACAACATTCCTTCCAAGTGGTCATCAAGCATCTACTTACTTACTTCTAGAGAAGGGCACTCACCACCACCAAGGATAGAAAACTCATGGTGCAGGCAACTCCATTCAGCAGAGAATTATTGGATATAAAAGCTGGGAGCAGCCTTGGAGGTCATCTAGACCAGTCTCAATTTTGATATGAGAATGTTGTTAATGCCCTGTCCCATGTTGCCTTGGCACACTTGATTTCCTAGAAGTCTTGGACAACCTTTAGCATGCAGACAGCTTTCCACTTCAAGAGTTTGCCCTTCATTTCTCTAGAATCATGAGCACAACCCAGAAATGTGGGTAAGCTGATGCACAAGTGGAAATCTTGAATGAGTGGGGAATAGGAGTTGGTGCGCAAATGCCCCAGCCTTCCCTTCCTCCAGTGGTCTGATTCAGAGGTGTGATCCACATGTTGTTTCACCTGGCTCCCCACAGCATTGAACCTTAATTACCTTCAGCATAACCAGCTCATTAACATGCATTTATTACCTTTCCTCCCCTCTATCACTTTCCTTGTTTCCTTACTTGCAATTCTTGAGGTTATCCTGCAAATAAATGACCTATACCCAATCTTCATCTCAGCATCGGTTTTAACGGAATTCAAACTAAGACAGGAGCCCAGAGAAGCTAAAGGATTTTTGTTCCTTTCCCCTGGGAGGCTATTCCTCCCACTAAATGAACTTCTTTTCTGAAGATCCACTGAACTGGCAGAATCCATTCAATGAGAGATGATGAGCTTCAACCCCTGAAGCTCCAGGCCAAGACTCCTGACATGATTCTATGCCATGTGCATTCATTTTGTTGAATAAACCACAGTTCAGCTTTGTTCGGTAATGTTTTACTTGAAACTTTCCTCAATATATTAGTTTTTATAACTCATTTGCATAAACACATAGTATTGTATTTATGTTTATAGCATACATATTTTCTTAGGACACATTTTCTATGCCATAAATTGGATTTCTGTGCTGGTTTAAGTTACTTGTATTACAAATGAGGGGACGAGTTAGGCCTCATGATCCCCAAGTCCACACACATTAACCCGCAGTGGCCACCGACAGCCCTACTAGGCTCCCCTAAGAGCTCAACAGAGAGACTTCCCAGTAAAGTTCCTTTGCTTAATGCCATATGACTTTGACCTCAATCCCCTGTGCACCCATATGCGGAACCCCTGGATCTAGAGAGCATGACTGAGCCATGGCAAGCCACAGGATTCCATTGCTCCTCTTCCCTAAGGCCCAGACTGAAGTATGTCCATGCATCACCTTTTTCTCTGACCCATCAGTTCCTGCCAGGGTTCTTTCCATGTGGAAAGGGCCACTCCTGTGACATCAGCCACAGGGGATTCTCAAAAGGTTGCATTCCCAGGGAAGGTAAAAAAAAAATACGCACATGCAAAACCCATTAACCTTCTGGCTAGGCATAGTCAAAGTTCACCTACCCACACCTGGGTCCAATAATATCCTTGACCTTGACCATTTCTACCAGTCCTCATCCTCCCCAGAGCAGAGAGGGAGAGAGAAGCCTTGAGCTCCCCCTAGAGGTTATATGTTTCCACTTACTGTTTCTTCAAGTGTTGGGAGTTTGTGAAGAATAAAGATACTTATCTATGGAAGAACAGGCTTAGGTAGGGGCTACAGATTGGTAATACACATTATATGTACCTCATAATTTCATATCTGAGTCCATCATGATTAAAACGAAGTATGAAATATATAATCTGTGCAATGCTTAGAATAACAATTGTCAAGGGTCTCAGTAAATACTATCACAGTCTCACTCTTGAATAATAAAACTATGTTATTATATGTGTGATTATAAATTGGAAATATGTAATATGGATGACTATTTAGTAAAGAACCAAAGAACATTACTGTGAATCTTGTCTCCTGCTACTAGGGATAAATGTAAATTGGGTGAGGTCATCATTACTCAGGCACCAAGATGAATGTTCATCTTGGTGAACATTCAAGGTGAATGAACACAGGCAGATGAGGACTGTAATACTCCATGTGGCCACCACAAGGCTAACAAAATACCTCTATGCAAGCAATAGTGCTAGACAAACAAACCTTGCACACTCCTATTATTTTTTTCTGGGTACCTGGTAAGAACCTTTATGACCAATATGGCCTATAACACTATCCAATCTGAGTGTAGAAGTCTGAACTTCAAGCTCCAGCTCAACCACTAAATAGTTGATTAACCTAATGAAATTTGCTTAATGTCTCTGAACCAGAAATTCCTTAATGGTGATGTGAAGCTAATGGCAATGGCCCTATGTCTTATAAGATGGCTATTGAGTATCACATGCAAGAATGTATAGAACTGGCAATCATGACCCATTTGTGCCCATCAGTGAATAGGCCATTTCTACAGAGGGGTGACAATAGGTATACAGATGTGAAGGCTGGTTTGAGGTATGAGGGCAAGGGTGGCCATAGGACATGGTTTCCTTACTTAGCTTGAGATTTTTTTTTTTAGAAAAATATAATATAGGCTTCCATAGATATATAGATAACAGGCAAATAAGATACATGACTAATAGACAGATGATAGGTAACATTAGAGTGTAAGATCCATATGGACATGAATTTGCTTCCTTTGATCACTGCTATAATTATGCACTTAACACAGAGCAGTTAATTAACAAGTATTTATTAAATTAATTGATTTGCTATTTTTTATGTGCTTGTCTTTCCAGTTCATACAGCTGGGAAGACAATCCCCAAAGGAGAGCCCTCGTGTTTTTTAAAAGATAAGTGAAGGCAGCCTGTGTAAAACTTGTGCCAGGTGCTGTCTGAACAAGTGTTCATCTGTGAGCACAGGGTGATGTCCAGGTCCTAGAACTGATAATAAAGAAGAGACCTCAAAGCAGAGAAACTTCAGCAGCACATTTTTTTTTTCTGTTTTTGCATTGCTGGAGTGGAGGGTGAGGCTTCAGACACTAGAGCAGAGGAATGTCCAGGGTAAGATGGGGACTCAGAATGAGTGAACCTGGTGAAGTTAGGTGGGTCTCCATCAAGTCCGTCATCAGTCCATACTCTGGGTGCCCTATTATAAGGGTCTTGAGAAAAGAAGTGCCTGAATCAACTTCGCCCCAAACCAAGTAGATGATAGAGCCTGCGGGTTTGCTACTCAGAAAGAGTCTTCTGACATCAGAATGATCTACTCAGAAGAACACTGGAGAAAAGGAAGCAATCTGATGCTGTAAAATGTTTACTGCAGATTAACAAGGGGGTTGGAGAAATGGTCGTCATTTCCTGACACCAGATTGGAGGGGTCTCAAGGGTCATGGGAGGAGAGGAAGTAGAGATGGCAGGTGTAGACAAAAGCAATTTTACTGTAAAGATGGGGAGGAGAATGGATGGTAGCTGGAGAGGTGTGTGCACCAGGAAGGTTTTTAAACTATTTTTAATGGCAGGTATTACAGCATGATTTTATCGTGATGGAAATAATCCAGTGGAGAGAGAAAAATGGAAGGAGCAGGAAAGCGAAGAGATAATTGCAAGACCAATGCCTTGAATAAACAATAGAGGATGGGATCCAGTTCACACTTGGTGGGGCTAACCTGGCACAAAATAACACAAAGTTTATCCATTTTATGGGAGGAAAAGCAGAGTTTGTGAGTATAGATTTGGGTAGGTAGGCACATGGTGTGGCAGAAAGGAAGAAAGTTCTCCTCTGATTGCTTCTATCTTTGGGAAATAGGGAAGAAGGTCATCAGCTGACAAGAAGGAGGGGGAGGAATTGCTGGAGGTTTGAGTAAAGGTGAAAATGTATGAAATAGTCATCTCAGAGAATGAGGAAGGAGAATTGACTGGGGAAATGGGATAAGATTGCTTGGCTGCACTGAGGTCCCACTTGAGGCCTGCCACCATAAATTTCAAGTGAGACCAGTCAGCAAGGGTTGAATGTTTTTCACCAGCCACATTTAGCTGCTTAGGAGCTGGGTTTAAAGAGGTGGCAGGCTGGAATTAAGCAAGGCTGAGCTTGCTTATCAAGGACAAGCAAAATAATGGAATTGAGAGAATGTACAAGGAACTGAAAGTATGTGCAAGAAGTGGTTATGGGAATGGGCTGTGGACTCTAAGGTGAAAAAGGAGGAGAAGGAGAGAGTAAACGAGGTAAGATGCAGTGAAAAGTTGGTGCAATGACAGGACTGGGGACCTAAAGGTCCTCCAAGATTGATTGGCTCCAGATCACTAGAGAAAGAGATCTGGGATGACACAAGGTGGGAATATGGGAAGCTGGAAACTAAGGTTTGGGAATGGAGGAGTTTTGTTAATGTGACCTTGGCAATGGGTAGCTGAGATGGAGGTGATAAAGATCACACAAAGTGAGCATGTCAAGGCAATAAGACGTCACAATGTTGGAAGGGATCTCTAGGTGTATGTTGAAATGGCGAAGAGTTAGGAAAGTTGTAGTGGTGGAGAGAAAGATAGTGTTCCTGTTGATAAAATCCAGTGAAAAGTGGTGGTGGTGTGTCTGATGGAAGATGATTGCCACTGGGAGACTTTGGTAGTCACAAGAATGTCCTTCTCAGACCTCTGACTGTCAGGAGTATAACTGACCTGTGACTGCACTATGAAATCCATTACCACGTTGAAGCCACACTCTCCATCAGCTGCTCTCAGCCATGAGAGCATGGCAGGGATACCGAGGCAGGCACTTCAATCAGAGATGCAGGACTCCTCTGATCTGCCCCTTTGGCCCAAGGACTCCACATTAGCTTTGCCAAAACTTCCTTAGATATGCACTAAATTCAGACTTTTCCAACCACCCTTCCTTCTACAGAATTAGACTTGCATCATGTGCTGAAGGCTCTCTCTACTTCCTCCAGCTCCCTCTCCAGTTTTTCCCCTCAAAGGTAGTTTCTCCAGTAAATCTCTTGCATGTCTGATCTTGTCTTGGTGTGAAATTTTCAGATGATCTGAGCTAGCAGAGAGAGGATATGGGGAATGTATTGGTTCATTTTGTGTTGCTATAAAGGAATACCTGAGACTGGATAATTTATAGCGAAAAGAGATGTATTTGGCTCATGGTTCTGCAGGCTGTATAACCATGGTGCCAGCATCTTCTTGGCTTCTGGTGAGGCTTTAGGGAGATTACAATCGTGTCAGAAGGTGATGAGGAGCCAGCACATCACATGGTTGGAGGAAGGTAGAGAGAGAAGAGGTAAGGTGCCAGGCTCCTTTAAACAATCAGATCTCTCATGAACTCATACAGAGAGAACTCATTCGTTATTGTGATGACAGCACCAAATAATTCGTGAGAGATCTACCCTCATGATCCAAAAAGCTCCCACTAGGTCCACCTCCAATGTGACATTGGAGGTCACATTTCAACATCCAAACCATATCATAGAATGTGATCTATAAGAATTGCTTGCAGGGATCTGAGTGCTTTAGGGATAAAGGAGGGAAAAAATAACCTGGAAGTAAAATCTTTATCCTTTCTCCAGGCCCAGGATTCATGAGCTTTGGGTGTGACAGGTGGGAAGAAAATACCACTTCTTGTAAGGACTGAATGGGAGGTAGTGTTTCCGGGATTCAGACAGAATTCAGGTAGGCAAAAAGTGAAAGGAACATTCTGCCAATCCCTGATCTGACTACCTAGCCTGATGATACCAATGGTGCCCTGTTAAGGTTCTGTAACCCTAGCTCAGACTTATGGCATATGCAAGAGATGCAGTGGGATGCATGATTCTCAAATGGTCAGCCTATATGCACAGTAAATTATCCCTCCTCCCCAGGGCTCATCTGTCTAACAAGCCCAACTATCATCAGCCTAAGAGATTTTGCTTTTCTAATATGGGATGGAAACACTCAGTCTTTTGGCTTTAGGAGACCTGCCCTATTTCTCTCTCCCTGAACCTCATCTTCCAGTCTAGACTCCATGCTGGATCCCGTTACTCCTTAGCAATAAAATTTCTTCACGAAGAGCTCAACATTTGATCTTTATTTTATTTTCCTTTAAGTTTAGTGAAGAGCTTGAGAATATAAATTATTATGTGGATAAAGATCACATATTCCAGAGGGCAGAGTTGAAGTGTCCACAAGGCTGGGGGTGGGCAGGTTGGAATTGGGAGACGGAGTCAGCTTGGGGAGCATTCAGAGCCATTTGAGAAGAGGGGTCTTAGAGAAATCTGAAGGAATAGGGCAGTTGGTAGTGGCCAAGATAAATCAGGATGTGAGGCATGATGGGACAAGTACACATGGTATCTTGGGAAGGAGTAGATGATTAGTAGTTGCAATTTTGGTTCTGTTCTTGGGACCCATATGGGTGTGTGATAGAAAAACAAGGAGTAAGAATTTCAGGAGCCCACAGAACTCTGGGAAGCCCTCTTCAGGTTGATTTTGGGCCTTGTCAAGGTTAATGGAGGGGAAGCCCTGGCAAGAACATGCTGAACACTGCAGGTCTCGCCTATACACTGTTCAACAAACATTCGTTAGAGATCTACTATGTCACAGGCTAAACTAGGTGCTAGGGACATATCAGAATAAGACACCATCTCAACCTTCAAGGATCTTAAAAAGCAAAGAGAGCACCACACACAAAAATAAATAAGCTAGAATAATAAAGTACATTGTTGTAATAGTCTTCTTGTGGGGCATGAATGAACACACTTATGGAGACTCTTAACTCAATATTGAAACCTCTGATCTGACACCTCCACCACCAGGCATTGTAGGGATTAAAGTAACATGTGCAATGCCAGTCCCCATGGCTGCACCAATATCACTTGCCGCCAGCCATCCCTGTCACCTTTTCTCCCAAGTATGAAGACATCCGCTTGCCATTCACTGCTGTACTTTCTGAGGCCCGTGTCCTTCAGGCCTGGCTCCCCTCCTCTTGCCTGCTGCTTGTGCCTATGAATGTTGCTGCCAACAATTCTTCCCATCCTGTACACAAATGACTGCTGTGATCTGAATGTTTATGTCTTCTAAAAATCACACATTGAAACCTAATCCCCAGGGTGATGGCATTAAGAGGTAGGGCTTTTGGTAGGTGATTAGGTCATGAGGTTGGGGCCCTTATGAATGGGATTAGTACCCTTATAAAAGAGGCTCCAGGGAGTTCATTCTCCCCTTCCATTATGTGAGGATGCAGCAATAAGGCACCATCTATGAGGTATGGGCCCTCTTCAGATGCTGAATCTGCCTGAACTTTTATCTTGGACTTCTCAACCTGCAGAACTGTGAGAAATAATGTCTGCTGTTTATAAGCCAGTCAGTTTATGGTATTTTGTTATAGCAATCTGAACAGACTTAGACAATGACATTCCTCTCATTAAGAGACAGTCTGTTTCCCCTCCCCTTGAATCCAGGCTGGCCTGTGACTTGCTTTGCCCACCAAAATGCAGTGGAAGTAACACCATGCCACCTCCAAGCCTAGGCCTTAAAAGACCTGGCAGCTTCTGCTGTTACTCTCTTGCTGCCTGCCTTTTTTTGAGACATGGTCTTGCTCTGTCACCTAAGCTGGAGTGCAGTGGCACAATCACAGCTCACTGCAGCCTTGACCTTCTGAGCTCAAATGATACTCCCACTTCAGCCTCCTCTCGAGTAGCTGCAATGACATGCATGCACCACCACATCCAGCTAATTATTATTATTATTTTTTGTAGATACATGGTCTCACTATGTTACCCAGGCTGATCTTGAACTTCTGGGTTCAAGCAATCCTTTCATCTGGGCCTCCTAAAGTGCTAGGATTATAGGCATGAGTTGCTACTTTGACTCACTATGTGAAGAAGTCCAGGCCACCTACTTAGAAAGAGGGGCTAAGAAAAGAAACCAAGTGGAGGAGGACTGACATGCCCAAGGGTCCAGACAAATAAGTGAGGTCATCTTGAACTTTCCAGCCTAGCTGAGTGAGCCTAGCCAATCGCATGTGGAGTAGAGACAAGCCATCCCTCCCAAGTCTTACCTGCAGGTAAACTCAATCAGGGTTCCATTCTCCCGCCTGCTTGTGCTTTAGTGTAGTGGTCCCATGCTCATTATTCAGGATTGATGAAAATAAACTAGCTATTCACAGGCCTCATTTCCTCTTCTCTCTGGGCACACAACTATATTTCTCAGGCTTTCTTGCAGTTAGGTGAAGCCATGTGACTAAATTCTAGGCAGTGGACCAGGAGGGAAGTGAAGCATGTCACTCTCAGACCTGGCCCCTAAAGACAGGGACTCTCTCAGCTGTTTTCCCTAATCCTAGCTTGATGTAGATTAGTAACTTTGGAAGACTTGTGCTGAAAATGGTGAAGCCATATAGAGTTTGTATCTCTGAATTCACTTAGAGAGGAATCTCTCATGAATCAGAGGTACCTGTTTGGGGATGTTAAGTGAGCCAGAAATAATCTACCATATTTGAGTATTACACATGTTGAGGTTTGTTTCTTACAATAGTTAGCATAATCTCCATCAACAAATCAGTTATTTCTGATATAAACAAGGCATTTTTAGGATGCTTAAATTTGGAACTGAAAGATGGAAAGAATTATTGGATAATAACTGTCTATGCATAATATGGAAAACATTTAAGCTGAAATTACTAAGCAGTTAAATTAAGTAAACTCATTTGGTCTGGGCAGCGCTGGACCAGGGTAGCCTCAAATACCATTGTCCTCCTCCTTTTCTAGTTTCCCCTGTCAGATCCACTAGCAGATAAAGGGCAGCCCCGGTCTGTAAAGGCCCTGATAGCTGCAGAAAATATATCCTTCAACCCAGTGAGTCTTGGCATTCTGTCATCCTGGGGGCCCAGCCATCTCCTCCTTGACTTAATCTTTGATGCTGATTAGACCTGGTGCCCAGATTAGCTCGCAAAGCCTTTGGGTCATTGTGTTGACTCTTCTTCCTCCAGGCATTTGAATCAGCCAGCAGAATTGGAATCCTTCCCAGGACTCCATGTTTATTTTTGGTTCGTTGTTTTCTTATTTCCTCTCCCTTTACCCAGACAAAAACTTATACTAGACCCAAGGTTATCTGTTTGGGATTATAATATCCTGTCTGCCTTTTGCAAATCCCTATCCTTCCCCAGGAATGGGATCTTTTTCTGTGTCCCCAGCTCAATTGTTGGGGTCTTCATTAATGACAGATGTTCAGGAAACATCCTCTCCCAACCCCTAAGGATTTAGCCAACTTCTGAATTTCAGATCCACCTGAAAAATTCTTGAAGTAAGACAAGGCTACAGCAACTAGTGAACACTACCTGGGCCTTCTGAATGGCCTTTCCAGGGCAGCTGGTTATTTCCTCAAGTATACTTTTCACCACTTTCTGTGGGCTTTGTGCTGCAGAGTGACTCATGACTGCATACTTGAGTCTACACAAGTCCTGCCACTGTGCTAGTGTCTTAGTCTCTTTCTGCTGTCTCCAGCATTGCCCCAGGCTTTCCACATTGCCCTTATCCATTCCCATCAACTCACCTGGAAGTTATCTCATGTAGTATCTTCATTTTGTTATGTCTTGTAACGGTCACGACTGGTGTCTCTATTCACATCCCCTCCCCAAGCTCACCAATAAGGTTCCCTGTGGACCTTATATAGAAAAGCAGAGAAGAGAATCTCTACTTCTCTCAAGGATTCCAGTAGCACCAAAGGAGCCCAAGCAAGGACAGCCCAGAGGAACGGGGATTTGTTATCTCCATGGGGCAACTGTTAAGCAAAGGGGAATCAGAGTCAGTAGACTACATACTCCAGGAGCTTCCTCAGTAGGCCAATTCTAATGGGTAATGTACTGGATGGAATGATGGCCCCCCTAAAAGACATGTCCACCTGGAACCTATAAATGCAAACTTATTTAGTAAAAGGGTCTTTGCAGTTGTAATTCAGTTATGGATCTTGAGATGAGATGATCTTTACAAGAGAAGAGAAGGAGAGAAGACCCAGAAAAGAAAGTGATGTGAAGACAGAGGTGAAGACTGAAGTGATGCAGTTACAAGCTAAAGAATGCCAAGGGATACTGGCAGCCACCAGAAGCTTCTGGAAGTAGTCTTGGAATGAAGTAGTCAATTCTGCCAACAATTTGATTTCAGACTTCTGGCCTCAAGAACTGGGAGAGAATAAATCTCTGTTGTTTTCACCTGTCAAGTTTGTGGTTATTTCTTATGGCAGGCCTAGTGAACGAATCCATATATTCTATACAGTTTCCCATAGGGTTCCTAGAAGTTTGAGCCCCAGTTGCTCACAGGGATCTTACACTTATTAACATACCTTTTATTGGTGTCTTCTTCCTGTCTTATTTTTCCCACTCCCTCACTTGAGTTACGTGGAATCTGCATCCTCATGTTAAGGTCTACTTTTGGGAGAACCAAAAATAAGACATGTGCGTAGTAGGGAATGCTTCCACCAGTAACTCAAAACCTGACCATTAATAGGATTTGCTGCCCTCTCTAAAAACCCATAGATGCTCTATCATTGGGCAACTCACTTTGCCCTTCTTCTCCTTTCTCCTCCTCCTCTTCTTCTTTTCCTTCTTCTTTCATGTATGTTTAGTTTCTTTCAGTCAGTCATTTTTGTTTCATTCATCCTGCTATCTAACTGGAGAAAGGATCCATCTATCCTTTAGAAAACCAAAAAATTGGGACAGGAAAGGTTTGGCTTCTAGAAATGTTCTGAAAAATGCCACTTCCTCAGGAAACAATGAAACAAACAACCTTACCTATTTTCTGTGGTACTTGCAGTTCCTTTACCCCCAAAGCACCTCAAAGCTATAATGGTTCAAAAGCACTTCATGATCTCAGCACTTTAGGCTTTTAAGCTTGAACTGCTTATTCCATCAAGGTCACACTGGGGCCTCCTCAAACCATGTGTCCTTCCCTCTGGGTCTATTTGACCTTTGGATTCCAGCCATGTCCACCACTGGCCCAGCCTGCTACTGACAGGGTCATGGGTGGGACAAATGTGTTTGTTCCTCTTCATGCATCTAAAACTGTCTTTGAGCACATTCTAAAGCAGTAGAATTTGGGTTTTAGTTGCTGACCTTCATTATTTGAGCTGCTTGCTCTTCTCTGTCAGAACTCATTGTAGACATTTAAAGTGAACTGTTAGTTTCAGATAAAAGTGCAGGAAAGTTTACAGTTGGAGAGTAGTCCAAACTCTATTCATTTATCACCTGCCATCTATTTTATAGTTCAGGTAAGAAATACGTATTTTCCCTGCTTTTATTTTGATTTGTCTCCATTTTAATTCAAAAGTTTCAAGTAACTCATCCACTCTGATGTCATTTTGTTTTCCCACATGTAGAATCTTTGATTCTTGGATGGAGTAGAAAAAGACCTGGGTGAAAATCTAAAGGGAGCTTCTACTTGGGGGTTTAAAAGTTAAAGCTAGAAGGCATCTTGAAGAGAACCTAATCCAATCACCTTCTTAAAAAAAAACAATTGCAGATCTTTCTATGTGACCAGGCTGGTCTCAAACTCCTGGGCTCAAGTGATCCTCCCGCCTCAGCCTCCCAAGTAGCTGGGACTACAGGTGTGAGCCACCATGTCCAGCCCAACCACCTTATTTTACAGGAAAATTGAGACTCAGAGGAGGTAAAATTACTTCTCCTAGGTCAAAAGACTAAACATAGAGTGAGTTGCAGAACTCAGAGGAGAAATGCAACCCTATAGGCCACAGTGATTTCATGACCAAGTAGGTTGGGGGCTGAAAACCAATGCTCTCTCAACATCTCCAACTGACGAGGCTGAGGTTGCTGTCTGTTGTCTACGTCAGCCTTATTACTTTCTCTTCCAACTGTGCTTTAAACATCTATTCTTGTCTTCTCATCTCTTAATAGAGTTGCTATTAAATTCAATAGGGGGCTTACTTTCTTTTGTCTGCAAGTTTCCTCTGTAAAACATGAAGTAGTCAATATTTTTTTTCAAATCCAGCGTTAGATAAACCTACCATTAACCAAACATTTTTCCTTAGAATTGCCCCAGAATGTTTTCACTATTTTTTGCCCAATGTGGGGACAATGACTCACACTGGATGTACTATCACCAATGTCTCTGTTCACACTGAGGCCAGAGCAGAGATTTTCTTCTAGCCTAAAATAGGGAGGTAGTATCCATTTGTTAAAATGAAATAAATGTTCTCTGTAGCTTGGGCTCCTGGGCAGTAGACAAGCCAAATAAATGTGGAATTGCTCTTTTTTTCTCCAATTCTATGGTTTCAGACAGAATACAATATCTATCCATTGTCTAACACAGCCCATTAGCCACCTGGCTGACAGAAAATAATCTTAAATGGACACTTTGAAGATGGGTCAGCCCACGGCTTTTTTCTCATAGGTTTCAATCTTAATAGAAAACTATACTTAGCACTTATAGAACCTTGTCAGTCAAAAGTCAGGGACTGTACTGCATCACAATCTCTTTTTGCTAAGAGGAAAAGTAGCACTTGGATACTGTTATTTGTATTATCATTATTAATGTTATTTTCGAGAACACAGTAAGATGTCAATTTAATTCCTTTAGTATTAACTGATTTTTAAAATTAAAAGCCTATAAAAATTACCAGCTGTGCAACTTTTCAGCTTCACTTCTCTCATCTATAAAAAGTGTACAATAATAGCCATCTGGCAGAGTTGTGAGGGTTAAACAAGAAAGAATCCATACAATAATTATCTGATACAGAATCAGTGTTTCTTAAGGGTAAAACATTTTTTTTTTCCTCTTAGCCATATAATCTTTCTGAAGGTCAATTTTGCCCTCTTCCCACAAAGCTCAAGGATGCCCCCTAGATAACCACAACAGGCAACCCAGTGCTTTTCTCATGACAGGATGACAGTAAATTTTGTTGAAAAAATGGAAATGGAGCTTGATGTGATACCCTTCCCTATGACTGAGGTAGAGAACTCTGTCTCTCTTGAAGGTCATTGGCCCACACAGAAAAATCAATCAAAGGTTCTGACCTGCAATGTAAATTAGCATTCTCTTAGAGAAAACCACAGGAAAGGTTGAACTCACATCATTTCAGAAATCAAGAAAAGGTAGTCATGCTCCCACTATGGCTGAATAAGCTCCTAAGCTCCTACTGGACTAACTCTGTCATAGATAACAGCTACATGGTCTGAACAAAACACAACAAGAAAACTACCTGAAGGGTCTGGAAGGCAGCAAAAATAAGCAAATCCTGCCGTGGAGTCAACCTTGGGAAGCAGGGGAAAAAATTGGATGAGCTTCTGATTTTTACAGTTTTTAGTCTGAGATTACATGATAGTAGCATTTAGTTTGAGATTAGACAATAGATAATGCTGCAAGGGGCTGCTGAAACTCCTATAGAAAATCCAGTCTTCCCAACATGAATGGTTCAGGGCAATCTGAACCCACAGTCATTAGAAAATGAGGCCAAGTGTATATACTTGTTCCAAATCTCCATCTGACCCTTGAATCACATGTACAGGGAAGACTCAAAGTATCCCAGGTAGAGACAAAAGAATTACACTGAGACATGAGTTAGCACCTAAAAGACAGACTTTGCAGTTTGAGTACAACCAATTTAATTGTCTTCTTAAAAAGAGAAATAATCTTTGGAGGAATAGAACAGAGAGCAGAGTCCCCATAACATTCACAATGTCCAGTATACAATCCAAAATACTCAATATACAAAGATCCAGAAAAATATTAATTACCCTCAAAAGAAAAGACAATCAATTAATTATATCCCCAAGACAACCCAGATATTGGAATTAACAAACAAGAATTTTAAAGTAGTTATTATTATAACTATGCTAAATGACTTAAAGAAAAATATGCTTGTGATAAATGAAAAGATAGAAAATTTTAATGTATAAACTATAAAAACAAATAAGAATACTATGATTAAAATGTAAAATATCTGAAACAAACGTTAAAGAAACAAAGCTTCATTGAACAACTCCTTATGAATATATTTGCTTTATATTATGTTATTTAAAGAGAAGGTAGAGTGAGGAAACAGAGAAAGAAACAAGAAGCAGAGAGAGTGGGGATGCTAAAAGAAAAATTGGGGAAAAAAGTAGAAAAAGAGTTAAGACCAAGGCAGCTTCAAGAAAAAAAAAAAAACAAGATACAGAAAAAATGGAGAGCAGGAATAGATTGAAGCTGAGGGAGCAAAACATAGGAAGAGAGACTTGAGAAGAAAAGTTCATAAAATCTTAAGGCTTATGAACTACTTTTGTTTAAGTCACTGTTCATTTGGCATGAACTGGAGAGGTTTATGAAAGACCTGAATATATGGCTTCTAATCACCTTTAAAATGGCCTTTTAAAATGTCAGTTATGGCTTCTTAATAAATTGTTAATCAAACTTAAAAGAGATGCCACTCTTAATTATTTCCTTGGCTTCAATGGTCGAACCTTAAGTCATAGTCACCTGAACAGAGGTTAGATTCTTCATCTTCACACCACACAAACACCAGAGCACCTTGGGTCACACCTATCACCTGTGACAACTGTTTGGCTGAGGAAATTTCAGCAAGATGGGTCCTCAGAAATGACTTCCTCTCACTACTGTGAGTGGGGTTGGCAAGGGGGTGCCTATCTAAGGGTTGTTAGAGTAGCTTGAGAGCCTGAGAGGAAAGCACTATCTAATCTAAAATCAACTGAGAACTTGCATATTTTCTGTGCTCCAATTCCCTTGGCAAAAAACTGGCTGCCAACTAAGCCTGTCAGGGGCAATTTACAGTTTAATAGAGGATTCTGGTTAATAGACAAACCCTTAAATATTTAATGATAATATTTCATAATGGTAGAATTTCAGAAAAAAAGATAATTTTGATTGGGAGGTAAAGGCTTCTCAGACAGCATGGCCCCTGTCTCCTAGGGCTGGAGACCAAGCTGGAAAGTGACCAAGTGACCCCAAACCATTGATAAACCACTGTCCAGCTGTGGGCTCTTAGTTCACATCCAATGAGAACCAACTGAGCAATGTCTAACTCTTCTATACTAGTGTCACTTTTCAGATTCAGAATCACCTATCAGATTGGCATTGCTGTATTTTTTATTTTCCATTTGATTAAGCTTTTAATGCTCATCAAATATGACTATTTTCATACTTATATCCTTATATGGCAATAATAGTCTTTCTCCCTAAATTGGATGTGTTATTTCTGTAAGATGTTTTTGATCACAAACCATTCCTTATTTGCTTTGAGAAGTGATAAGAATTAGTTTGTAATATCACTGATGAGGGAAAACGTTAATGGGAATTTTAGCATCATACAACATCAACGAAAATAAAGGGAGCTTGCTAGTCTACATTTATTCGCTAAACTGCATTTTCTCAGAGCCATGAATTCAGGAAAGGTTGCATGATAAAGAGAGAATACAATAACAGTTGGCTTTGATATAAAAGCTCTTTGTGTACAAAGCAGATGCAGATCTGTAAACAATGCAAGCTTCTTTCAATAGATGTCCTAAATGAATTTAGGCTGTGCTTTGCTTTGTTTTTCAACAGAAGCAATTTTAGCATTTTGAGGAAATTCATTACTTTCATCAATAAGAATAGACTGAGTTATGGGGTACATGAAATTCTGCTAAATACTCAAGATATTGTGGAAAAAAAGAGTATTAAGAATTTAAGAATATTAAGTGCCATCTTAATATTATTGGATCAATCAGTCAAAAAAATTTTAATGACAACTCACTGTATTTTAAGTTGTATGGATATATATATATATATATATATATATATATATGACCTTGATTGTCAGACAAGCTGTTCCAAAGCTCTACTTTGTTGTCAAAGTAGATACAGGAGCAAGTTTTGAACTTGGAGTTTACTCCACTCTTTCTTCTCGGACCTATCTGAGCAATTTCCCTTCCATTTTTTAAAGACAGATTTATTGAGATATAATTTACACACCATTGTGTATTTACAATTGTGTAACTACCACCATTATCTAATTTTAGAACATTTTTATTATACCAGAAAAAAGTCCCATACCCACTAGCAGTTGCTCTCCATTCTTCCTTCCTTTTAACCCCTGGCAAACATTAATCTACTTTCCGTTTCTATAGATTTGTCTTTTCCAGCCTTTTCACATACATGGAATTGCATAAGATGTAGCCTTCTTTGTTTGGCTTCTTTCATTTAGCATAACATGTTCAAGGTTCACACACGTTGTAGCAGGTATCAGTACTTCATTCATTTTTATGACTGAATAATATTCCATTGTATAAATGCACATTTTGTTTATCCATTAATCAGTTGATGGACATTTGAGTTGTTTATACCTTTTGGCTACTATGAATAATGGTGCTATGAACATTTGAGCACAAGTTTTTGCATGAATATGTGTTTTCATGTCTCTTGGATAGGCACACACGATTGGAATTACTGGGTCATATCGTAACTTCATATTGAACATTTTGAGGAATTTCCAAACTGTTTTTCCAAAGTAACAACATTTTAGTTCCCATCAGCTCTATATGAGGGTTCCAGTATCTCCACAAACTCACTAATCTTTATTATTATCTGTCTTTTTCGTTAGTGCCATCTTAGTGAATGTGACATATTATCTCATTGTGGTCCCCCTCCACTTTTAAGTGTCATTACTATAAATATTCCTGGGCCATCAGTTCCAAAAAGGCTTTTACCTTCACTGTGTCCCTGAGTGCACTTCTTCCCTTGTATCTGGTAGCAAATCTGATGAAGAAATTATTCATTTTTTCATTCATGTAATATTTACTGAACATTGGCAGTGCAAGACACTGGTGATAAAACAAGAGAAATACAGTCCCAGTCCTCATAAAGCTCACAGTCAACAGAGCAGATGGGTATTTATACAAGGGATACATTATGATATGGAGAGTATCTTGAGGAAAAATCCAGAGTCCCTATTGTGCACAAATAGAGGATGGCAGGAATAAGGATAGAGTGATGAAGTATGTGGGAAGATCATAAAAGGCCCTATGAGCCAGGTTAAGAAGTTTGGACTTTAAGAGCATGTGTAAAAATAAAAGTTTATCCAGACAGAGAAATCACTTGATTAAATTTGATGGAAGCAGAAATCTAGGGGATAGAGAACCACATAACGGCAATTGTGACCAGCCCTATGGTAACTTAGTTCCTACAGCAGAAGGAATTCTTCCAAGTCTTCAGGTGGACCCTTGTGAAACTGATCCTGTGTTCTTGGCCTCGTGGCTGAGACTCCTAATTTTCACACAAATCCTATTAATAACCTGTTCACCTTTACTCAAGGCAATGGTTCTTAAAATGTGGGCCCTGGACCAGCATCATCAGTATCATCTGGGAACTTGTTGGAAATGCAAATTCTTGGGCTTTACTCCAGATCTGCTACATCAGAAATTCTGCCAGTGGGTCTAGCAATCCATACTTCAACAAACTTTCAAAGGGAATTCTTATATACCTTCAAGTTTGAGAACCATTAAAATAACTTGAGCAGGTTTCCATTTTTTGCAACTATTTTACTATTACAGGACAGAGTAGTTCCATTCAAGGAGATTCTACAAGGTGATACATATTTAGTTGTCTAATGGCTTAGATGGGGGTCTGCAAACTATTGCCCATAGGCCAAATCCTATCAGCCCCCTATTTTTGCAAATAAAGTTTTATTGGAACACAACCATGTCCATTTGTTTAAATATTGTCTCTGGCTGCTTTTGCATTGCAGTAACATAGTTTCGTAGTGATTACAGAGACTATATAACCCACAAAGTGGAAAACATTGAACATTTACTGAAAAAGTTTGCTAACTCTTGGCCTAGACTAGTTGCATGATATAGGAACACTCTAATGAGTGAAATGTCAGAGTCCAAGTAATAAAATAAAAACACGTGATAATAAAATATAGTATCTCCAGATATGATACTAGAAGACACATTGCTTGGTGAGCAGAAGCAGTTTGACGATATTGAACTTCACAAAGATCTCAATAAAGTCAAGACCGGGGAATCTCAAACTTAAGGGGACCTTCTAAAATGCTCATTAAAACTCCCTCTCCATCATGATTCAGAGACGTGAATTTGAGGTAGAACTTAGAAATGTGCATGTTTACCCAATGACTTAGAAGAATCTGACGCAGGTGGTTCCTGACTACTCCTAGATGAGCACTGGGCTGGAGGCTGGTCAAAGGACTTTAAACACAGAGTACCATGAAGCTGCACAATCTTGCCCACAAAGCATGCATTGCTTTCTGAAGCTCACTCATCTTTTCCCATCTACATAGGACCCAGGAAAAAGAAGAAATCCTTCTTTGATTTCTGTTTTATTTGGTTTCTTGCTTTTTTCTGACCTTTAAAACCCACGTGCCGGCATCATACTTCAGATATCTGGATACTGCCAAGTCTAAGGCAAAGGAGAGGCTAAGCTTTCTCTTACATGCCTGAGGCTCCTCCTTGAGTTCTGGGTCCCTATCTAAGGACTCACCCTTCTGGGAATGACCTTGGGTTTCAGAAAAGATCATCCTTCTTGCCCATGAAGATGTCTTACTTTGCTGATATCAAATGATGAGACTTAACAGAATACAACATAATTACTGAAGCATTCACTCAAAGGAAACTGACATACAGCATAAGGGTCATCTGCTTATGAGGTCATGGCATCTGGGCAGTATTATCAGAGAGTTGATGGGATGTGACACACAGCCAACTCAGTTCTACTACAGGACAGCCAGATGACTTAGCATGGCCTCCTTTGTGACTGATATGCCCACACTCTTCAGATCTAGCATTGTAATTCTCTTTTTACTTGTCCTAGACTGTAAGTTTCCTGAGGTCAACCATGTCTCCTTTATCCTTGTATTCCCAACACAGTGTTTATCTTATAGCAGTCTTTCAACAAATATTTAATAAATGAACAAGTAACTGCATGGATGGTTTACTGAGTCATGTTATTCTGTTAAGCCCAAGGGTGAATATGGTAGTGCTTTCTTTCTCCTGTTTAAAAATCTCATTGCATTAACTAAAGCATTCCATCAGTATAAATAAATTTGTCAAGATGATTGTTACAGCAGGATTTTCATATAATTTTTTTTCTAGTAAGCAAGTCTTTGGAAACCCATAAGCAGTGTAGACTTTTAAATCCAATTTCAAGCCCAGCCTATCGAAGGCATCTACTTCATGTCCTAAATCCGGATGGCCCCAAAGTGTTGTTCTAATATCTTCAGCCAAAGATAAATAAAGGGCAAAATATTTCAACTGACAACTTACCTACATTCTAGTTGGCCTCACCAACTCAGAATTTTGTTAATTTATCAAGTTTTCTCATTTGAAGTTTGCTGCATAATTTCCCTTTTCTGAATGAATCTTACTTGGTGAAACACTTCGCTGTCAATCTTAGTTTGAGTTTAGTGACTTTGAAATCGTTGGCAGATAGACAAGCCATGGTTTCTAATAAGAATAAATTCTAATAGGAAAAAAAAACATTCCTGAACAGGGAGGAGGGAAAGGGAAGGAGGCAGAAAGAGATCATTTGTCTCCAAGTTGCAAGCACAATACGTGAGTGAAAAGATGTCTATGCATGAAAACACACCTTCCACATGACTTAACATAACAGATCATGCAGTTTAGTGTAAAGGTGACCTCGGCAGTATGTGAAAAATCAGGGGTCTCACCCTACCATCACCACTCCCTTGTTATGTGTATAATCTTAGGTACATTGTATCAGCTCTCAGGGGTACCAGTTTTCCCATATGATGACCTGAAGGAGTTCAAAGTTCTTTTCAGGGGTGTGCTATATACTCCAATTATGGCTGCTGCCCTGCCTGTGGCCCATTCAAAGACAAGCCCATTCATGGCCAAAAGTAGGACCCTGACCCAAGGCAGCCAATACATGATCTGACATGGCCTGGCTTTAAGAGACAAATTCAGCTGATTATATTTCTCCCTCTATTAACTACAAACGCAGGAAATATGAAAAGAAGGGATCTATTTGCAAAGGGAGCTAAAACTGAAAAGTCATTAGGTAGAGAGAAGTCACATATGACAACATGGGCCCTATGCAAGCCAATGTGATGAGCAAGAAGTATGAACAAGCAGAAGCTGGAAGGTAGGGATTAGTATATGACGAGAAAGTCTGCAGAAGAAGGGAGTGGAACTGTGATGGGACTTTGCTGAACCCCAAAAATCTTACTCTTAAGGGTTATATACTCACTAGCTTTGAACCTTCTGTCCATTTTGCATTTCCCAAGGCCTAGCTATACAAAGGTTCCTAGACACAAGTATGCTTATCCCATTGGGGTACTCTTGTAACCTTACTTAATTGTTGCTTCTTGAAACCTAAAAGAGCCTAACTATAACAGGAGCCTGAAGTCTACGATCCTATGAAGTCTGACAAGACTATATAGCACAAACTGTGTGCTAGGCACAAAAAGAATAAGATATATTAATTGAAATAAAGAGTTTTCAAACATCAAAGCCAATAGCTAGTTAAAATCCAAACCCAAACAGATGCTGAAACTTCATATCTTTGCTCATGTGGACATGGCCACCATCCCAGCAGTACTCTGGGCTTCTGGAATCAGATAGGGTGTGGTTGCTTCTCAGGCCAAAGGGACAGAACACGCAGGTCTGAATCAGCCACCAGAGGGAGTATAAACAAATCCACAAATAGGCTAGGGGGAGCCTCCCTTCTCTCCTGGGTGATAGAATTTCCACCAAATATGTTCTTTCATCTGTAGCTTATTCCAGGAAAACTGCACTTAGCTGAGAGCAAGCATGGGTCCCAAACAGGGGAACACTTGTTCAGACTTGAAAACATCCAAGGTCAACTATATCGTGTTTTTGCAATTTCTACCATGTATTATTCATGTAGGGGAGGTTTCTCTTTGCACAACACAGGAAGTACAAGATTAAAGAACACTATGTGTTCTAATGATTGTTTACCGGTTGTTTAGAACAGAGAACATCTTAACTCACAGAAATAATGATATAAGGAATCTTTGGATTGGCAAGCCAGTCCTTCAATGTTACTTAATCCTGAATCACAGAGTCAACACTTATAAGAACTGAAAAACCATTTAAAATATTGCATCTCATTATCTAATGTACTTCAGCCCAAGAATAAAGCACCACCCCCTCTAAGCAGCATTTCTTTATAATTCTGGCCCTGGATAAAGCCGAGTGCTTTCTCCTCTGTGCCCCCACCATACCCTTTGGTTCTATGTGTCTTTCTTTCATAGCATCTATGATACTTTATGAACTTCATGTTCACATATGTCTCTCCCTACTCTTTCCCAAATCCAAGACTTCTTAATAATCTAGATGATGTCTGTTCCTTATCACTCTGGTGCCAAGCACAGAGCTTACACTTGAAATGCATTAGATCAAAGAGGATGGTGGTGGGATCCCACCACACCCACTTCTCATCCTACTTTAACGCCCCTTCCCACCATCACTCCATGGCTCTTCCTTCCTTTTATAAGAAAAGCTTAGGTATGGGAGCTTGTACTTAAGGCAGGAGTAAGAAAACATCAAAGATTTCTCCTTTGTAAGACAAAGAGGATCTTTTCTAGCTTGTGAGAATGGCCAGGGTTGGGAGGGAGAAGAGGGGAAGGGAAGAAGACCCAACAGCTTTCTGGCTGATTCCTGCATTGGATCTTTTCAGGGGTGGGAGAGTAGGCAGTGGCCTTGGCTCCCACAGACACACAGCTCTGAATCCCACCTTGGCTTCATCAGAAAGGCAACCCAATATTCTGAAAAACACAGAAAGAGCCTTTTCCCCATTCAGACACAGCTGACTATCTGTGCTCATTGAAGAGAATCATAATTTGGAAAATATAGAAATCTTGTGTGTTTGGCCTTGGATTCATGAAATAACTATTGGAGTCTTCTTGGGTGCTAGGCTACATCTGCTTCTCAGTAGTTCTGAGGCCACACAATATCTCATTGGGGAAATGGGTGGTTTGGACTACTGATTTCAATGCGGGATCTTTGCAGTAGACTTTTCTTCCCGTTTCTTTTGACTACTTTGCTACCTCATGGAATTTTAGAGCAGGAAGAGATCTTAAAAGGCATAAAGACAAATTTCTTCATTTTATAGTTGAAAAACCTAGGAGGTCCCAGCAGGTAAAAACATGTGCTCAAGGTCACCCAGCTAATCAGGAGTGTGTCAAGAGCAGAATCCGTGTGGTCAGACCCTTGACTCAGCACACTTCCATTTCCTCTCACTGTGTCCTGAGCTGACACCTGCACAGGAGGCCAAGGGTGCGCCACAAGTAATAAGGAAGTAATTTTGAGTTTTAAAATTAGCCGTGGATAAGTTACACATGGATAATCAAGAGCTGACTGCAGCCTGGGTTCTAACTGAGCTTTAAGTCAATATTATAAGCTTGAATATTTATGGGTGTTTTGGTTTGTTTCCAAAAATGGATGAAAGTGTCATCCTTCCTCCTGTCACATAAATGGAAAACACCAGAAAGTCAGGATTTACAAAGCCTTCCCAGCATTTGTGCATTTTGATGTTGATGTGGGTGGACTGAAATCTGAAGGAAGACAGAAGGAAGAGGGCATCGCCAGTTTATCGGTTTTAAGAAGCGAGGGGTGATTAGAAAATTTGGAGTTCTCAGAGTAAAAGGCGCTGTTTGCTGAATGATTAGCTATTAAATTTGAAAAGCATTCTCCGGCATTTTTAAAGAATGCCTCTGAGCTTTTTGAAAGAAAGTGACAACTTGAGGTCCCCTTTTATGCTTGGCAGCTGTCTCCTGGCTCTGGCTATGACATTCCATGGCTTTTGGAAATCTGGCCTCCTTTTTCTCCCACTTCTATTACGGTTAGAGGACACCTTTTAAATTTATTAAATTTTAATTAAATTATATTTTTCCTTTGATAACTTTACAATGTTCTTGAGATCATTAGAGAAGATAAGAATAAGGGACTTTAGAGTGGAACTCTGGGGTCATAACCTTGCTCTATAATGTATTAGCTTTGTAACCTTGGGTAGGTTACACCTTGATAAACCTCATCTCTAAAATGGAAGAGTCCTGTGTGGCTCACATACTTTTTTGGAGGATTAAATGAAGGATGAGTATAAAGTGCTTTGTAAACTGTAAAGTGTTGTACCCTAGTGCTTGGTCTCCATAATCCCTATTAACTGCTAGTGGATCCTGGGCTGTTATACAACCTGGTATGGGAATTTTGTGGTCCACTTTTTCACATACAGCAGACCTAAGGAAATGTGTCACAGGTAAGGCTGGTCTTGAGCAATCACTTCCTTGAGTTTCTGTTAAAGGTGACATTTATGAGCACTTATGATGTGCCAAGCATTCTACTAACACTATACATGGCTCATATCACTGAATTCTCACAGTAATGCTATGTGGTCAGAATTACTATTATTCCAATTTCCTTATGCGGAAAGTGAGACACAGAGTACTTAAAAGAAACTTACCCTAGGTTACATGGCTTATAAGTGTCAGATCCAGGAAATGGAACCAGGTGTGCCTTACTGCAGAGTCCTGGCTGTCAGCTACTGTGACAGACAGTATTTTCCAAAGATGGCTGCAACAAAAGCTCCCATCCCACACCACTCCCCCATCAGGAGATGGAGTCTAATTCTTCTCTGCTGGAATGAGGGTTGTCTTTAGTGATTCACTTGTAACCAACAGAATGTGGCAAAAATTACACCCTGTGACTTCTGAGCTAGTTCAGAAAGGGTCATGTAACTTCTGCCTGGGTCTGTTGGTACACTTGCTCTCGAGATTCTCTCTTTAGTGATGCTCCTTTCTAAAACCTAGCCTCTGTGCTACGAAAAGCCCAGGCCACATGGAGAGGCTGTGTGTGGGCTGCCTGTTGACAGTCTCAGCTTAGGTAAGCCTTCACATCATCCTAGCCCAGGTGCCAGCCACATAGTGAAGAAGCTTCCAGAGGATCCCAGTCTCCTTCTGCCTGTCTTCTCAGCTGAGACACCAGGCATCAGGAGCCTTAATAAGCCACCCCTAATATACCCCATCTGAATTTTTGACCCACAATCTCTGTGAACATATAAAATGAGTGTTGTTTTACATCACTACATATGGAGAGGTTTGCTATGCAGCAATAGATAACTGGAGCAATTACTTTGCTATTCTCTCTCAGTTCCCTCAGAGGATCTCCCTTCATGACGGATCAAAATTCCCCACTGCAATGTCCTGGACGGTTCTGGCAAAACCTACGCATCTGTTTCCCATTCTCCCAAGATCCTGAACCCTCCACATGAGAGAGGAAAACTTAGAGAGCATTAACTATACTCATCCCTGCTAAGCTATTTCCTGGCTAACACTCACCACTTCAAGGTACAAGAGGGCCTTCTTCTGCTAATATGCCTGTCTTCATAAAACGTTCTAGGAGCCAGGCCGGCCAAGTGACGGAGTTCCTGGCCTTGCACTGTACAGGCTGGAGACAAATTTCTGGATGGAGGCCTGTTCAGACAAACGGGAAGGTTGCCTTTGCTCTGCCTGGTGCTGGCTCTGTTACAGAGCAGGCAAAAATGGTTTTTCCTTTGAAAAAGTCAAAGCAGGCTTAAATGGAGCCACACAGACATGGTGCCAAACACTAGACCAGTATCATGGTCCAGGCACTTCCCATCACACCTGATCTCATCACATCTCTCAGCTTGGCTCCTTGAGCTTCTCTCAGCTGGGGACCAGCACCCAGGTGGGAAACCTGAAGGTGTGACTCTGTGCAGAGCAGTCTCGAAGTCAGGAAAGTGGCTTACTATTGGGGAAAGGTAATGACTGGGAGGGAACACAAAGTGGGAGAGGGGTCTCTGGGGGCCCATCATGTCCTGTCTTGATCTGGATGTTGCTTACATGGTGTATTCACTCTCTGATGACTCATGGAGCTGTGCACTTACAACTGTGCACTTTTTCCGTGTGTGTGTTACACATCAATAGAAAGAAAAAAAAATCAGACCCACAATTCAGCTGCGGGGATGAAACCTAAAATAAATGCCTGAGGAGTGATAGCAGAGGCAGTGTGCTATACTATAGCGATTGGAGTGTGCCACTCACAGTGAACTCCTTCAGAAAAGAGGCTTTTGTATTTGTGTCATTGGTACCAACATAGAGCCCAACGTACAGAAGGTGTCCAATGAATGTTCATTGACCCACCACCTATAGCTTCCCTTTCCTTCTTTCTGCTTCTTAACTCCAACTAACAGGAAAAGCTTTTCCAGAAGGCTCTTGGTAACAATATCCCACTGTAACAAAGGTCTATACTTTGTTATACCTATTCCCTGACTTTGTTGATACCTTAGATGACACAGGACAGGTAAAGCAAGGATGACTGAAGACCCTAAAACTCCCCAAAGGAAGCTTTAATCAAAATTTATGCTGCCTCCCCCAGCAAACTCTCCACAGAGCTCTGAAGAAACAGCACTATGCAATGGATTGATGCAGCACTGGGTACTTTGCGTGTCCCAACTCACTTAATCTTCACACTGACCCTGTTGGGTGAGGACTGCCATTAGTATTATTTTGCCAATGGCTAAACTGAGGCACAGAGAGGCTAAGCAACTTGCCTTAAAGCCACATAGCTAATAAGTGGCAGAGCCTGGGTTAGACCGAGCAATTTGGCTCCAGAGCTCATGTTCTCAAGTCCTATGGAATCCTGCCTTTAGGTTAAATTAATATACTTGAAAAACATTTCCAAAATATTTGTTTGATAAATACTGAAAAATGCAATAGAAGGTAGTTTATCCTACAACATAAAAAGAATCAGTGCTGGAGCTAGAGATATTTATTTTCAGCAATTGGGGTGAAGGTGGGAAGAGGCTGGAGGGTGTTTTGTTGGGTCTCCCGGGCCTTGCAAATAAATGTTCCTTGGATCAGAGAAAACAAAGTCCTAGTCATAGAAGAAAGATCCCTTGCTATTTCCCCACCCCCCTCAGGATCCAAACAGATAATCAGAGCGTGCAGACATTCAGCAGTAATCAATTAGTACCTACTTTAGATTAAATTGAGAATATGTAAATCGGGCGCCTCATCAAGGCTGCTCAGAGCCAGTGATTTGAGACGCAGGCACCCCAACGACGTGCTGCAAACATCCCAAGTCTCTGCGATACAGAAGGGCATGCAAATTTTTCCCACAGCTGAGAAATTTCTTAAACTGGGAAATCAGTTATTCTTCTTTACACACACATACACACACAAACACACACACACATACAAATGTACACATGCACATTCCTCTTCTACCCTTCTCCATCTTTCTGGAAGCAAATAATTTCTTATATCATCCGAAAGAGCCCTTAATATAAAAATCCAGTGTGAGGATGACAAGCAGCAGAGCATCTCTGAGCTTGATCCATAACCCCATATCACCACAAGATGATATGATCCAGAAATTAAGCCTTGTTTTGGTGTTTGGTGACTATTTGTTTTATTGGTTGTTTTGTTTTGTTTTTGAGAGCATTTGAAAAAAAAATCATGGCTAAATATGATCATGGCTTCCTGGTTTCCTCTTTAAATTCTCTGAAAGGGAAATGAGAGAAGAGGATACCTATCAAATTTCAGAATATTTTCCAAGAGTAGGCCTGACATGCATCCCAAGAGATGAACATGTTCCAGTATCAACACACTAGGCAAACAGGGCCCTGGAAAACCAAGTCTGGAAGGCAAGGAGAGTCCAGGCAACATAAGGTACGGCTGGGGCAGAGGCCTCTGTAAGGCAGGTTCTATGCCAACTTCTGTCTGTGGACATCCCTGACAACATAGAATAGGAAGCTCTAACTGTCTGAGTGGGGGACCAGAGAAAGTTACAGTCAGTAGGAAAAGAGTAGTTTCACATTGTAGCCCTAAAAGCTGTCATTGTTGAGGCCTGGAAGATTGGCATCTTTCATGGAATTTTCTCAAAGGACATGTCATGACTGAGAAAGATGCTGACTTCCAGCCATGGAGTGTGGTGTTAAGCCTACAGAGTGAGACCTAAGGGCTTTTAAGTATAGGCATGTAGCCAGAGGGCTAAAGAAAACTCTCCCAGGAGGCACACAAGGTTTTACTGAGCCCAAGGTAAGGAGGACCATTCCAATTGGAGCTGTGATTCCCACCTTTCAGTCAAAAAGCTGAACCGATTAAACTATCTGAGCTTTCCCAACCACCTTCTTACGACTGCTGAAGGCATATATTTATTTTTTAGCTTAAATGAATTTAAGAGCTTTTAGGAGAATTCTGAGATATTTTTAGATATTAAATAACTAACAAGTATTATTTGGCACCTCCCAGATGCTGAACACTGCATTAGACATGAAAGTAAAGATATATTAAAAGTATAAATGTATATTTCATGACTATAGATAAGAAAAGTACTCCTTGGAAATTTTGTATTTCAATTCAGAAGACAAACTTATGAGTTTAAGAAATGATCAGAAGATGGAAAAAAGTAAGTGATGACAGAGACAGCTGAAATGGCAGAGAACTGGTTGTTTGGGGTTTCTTAAAGCAGAGTTCAAAAAGGAGGCAAGTTATCCTAACATTTGGTGAGAAGAATCTGATTTAAGGGAAAAGAGCAAGGAGGGAGGATATTCCCGTGACAGAATGAACAAGAAGAACATACTATTAAGTCTAACTCACAGTTCATGCTCAGAGTAGTAGATTATAAAAATGCTTGCAAATTGTTCCCCATTCTGTATACACTTCCTTATGAGGTGGCATTGCAGATCCTCCCATCAAGAGATGGGATCTATTTCCCTACCTTTTGAATCTGGGTTGTCTATGTGATTTGTTTTAGCCAATGGGACGTTAACAGTAAGACACAGGCAGAGGTTTGAAAAAGACTTATACACTGGGGCCTATCTTCTTGCTGTACTTGGAACCATGATACCACCATCTAAATGAGCCTGCACTAACCTATTGGAGAGGCTACATGGAAGAGAACTGAGACACCCTAGCCAACAGCCTGCCAACCACCAAACATATAAGGAAGATCATTGTTGACCATCTAGCTCTTAGTCAATCCACCAACCAAGTAGAGATGCAGGAACAAACCAAGCAAAGCCCAGCCAAGCCATTTCAGATTAGCCAACCTACAGAATCAAGGGCTAAATAAAATGGATACTACTTTAAATCACTAAATTTCAGGATAGTTTGTTATGCAACTAAAGTTAACTGAAACATTGGAGAATAGCTAAGTTTGTATATAGAATAAATTTATCTGAAAGGGACTTAAATAAATTGGGTGGTCAAGATAAACGGAGGCCCTAAATATCAGGAGGAGCAAAAGACCATAAAGAACCTCTGATGTTCTTTGACAGAGCAATAGTATAATAAGAGCAATATTTTAAGCATAAATAAATGATAGATTGGAGGAGTAAAGCTTAGAGTGGAGAAGCCCAGTCTCGATTAGAACTTGGATAAGGGAGGATCCAAAATGTCAGAGGCATTTCAGAGGAAAAACATAGTAAGACATTAAGACAGATAAGCTATGGAGTAGGAAAGAATGGTCTCAAAGATGCCTCAAAGTGTATCTTTCTAGAGCTTAGGAAAACAGTGGTGCCAAAGAGATCAAAAGAAAACTCAGGAAGGACAGGCAAATCCAGTATGATTCAGTCAGAAACTTTATGAATGCCAAAAAATAAAATTATAAAACTCAAAAGTGTAATTTACTGGAAGAATCAGGGTGTCTTGCAGAGTGCAAGGGAAAACTGGCAACCCAAGCCATAGAAAGGGCAAGAAAGAGACTAAGCTTGGAAATCTCAGCAACAAAATTTCATGGATCTTCACTCTGCCATTTCAGTATGCTCTGGTTCTCCATTCAGCTCAACTTCTTGAGAGAGAAAGAATCTGATAGGCTGCCAGCCCTGCAGTGGATGAGCTCCTGGATTAGGTGTTCATGGACCCTGATCCAATCAGCTGTTGGGGAGGATGAGAATGATAAGCTTATAGGGTGAACTCACCAGAACAGTAAAGAGCAGATGAAAAGTCGGGAGGAAATAACAAGCACCTCCATAAAATAGGCAAGGATAATTAACAGAGGGAAGAACAGTCTGAATTGGAAGTGAAAGTAAGAACTCCAAATGTAGATGTACTGCTGGAAGTTTAAAACAAAGGACTAATGGTTAGGGTAAAGATTCAGGTATGAGTGATATCTACCTAGAAGTGAGGGTACACACCAGCAAATAATGAGCAATTGTTTTCAAAGGGACTAGCAAGAGAAGACCCTAAGGCAGAGACCAGAAGCTGTGAGCAATGCCTGTAAATGTGAAAGCAGCAGAAAGGTAATCTACTAAAAGAGAAAGGGCAGAGGGAGAGAGAACCTCAGAGAAAAGTGGTATGGAAACCAAAGCAGGAGGGCCTGGTCAACTATGTCTAATGAAATAGGGGCCAGGGAGACTGAGGACTATAACAAACATCCTGCATGTGTTTGGGTGATCATTGGTAACTTTCAGGAGAAGAAAATAGAAGATGTTGGTTTAATGTTTTTCCCCTAGGAGAGACAAGAAGTAAAACCTTGGGAGAAGTTTACAAGGAAACTTGATTTGGTACTAAGTAAAAAGCAAATGATTTTCTTTGGTACTAAATAAAAAGATGATTTTCTTGGAGGGTGTAAGGCTGGAGAAATAATTGGAGGCATCTTCACATGTCCACAAAGTAGTCTTAGGAATCTTCTTTTGAGGAAAATAGTCACCAAATTCATAGACTGTGCACGGAGACTTCAGCCTTCCATATATCACTCATGGAGGTATCATCCTACAGTTTTGGAACCACTGCCAAAGACTGGCTGAGACATGTGTAATTTGTAGGTTCTAAGTTTCTGTAAAACATTTAGTCAAGCAGTTTGGTAACAGTAGAGACAGTGGACAAGCCCTTGTTGCTCACAGGGATGCCTCTGGGGCTTCTTTCACTGCAGTTAATTTCCAGGACATGGCGCCACTAAATATTAGCATGTCCCCTCGTGTTAATGGCAAATGGCAAGAGGCTCTCATAATTTAGATATTTTTATGGCTGTTCTGTGGAAGCTAATTTTGTCTAACAAAACCCTATTAAGTTTTAGCTCTATCCTTTTCCCTTCCTCCAACTCCCAGAACTGGGACTTACATGTTAATTGCAGCCACTCTATGCTAATTAGGTTTCATTTCTGTTTTTTAAAGAGACAGATGCCACCAGGTCCTGCCCCAGTCATCAGTCCCTCCTATCCGCTTTGCCAGCTTTTCAGAGGTTAAACTCCAGACCAGATGAAGAATTCACTTATGGCTTGCACTTGAAGTTGGAAGGCAGAGGGGTCAGGTGTTTCCATATTCCTCATAACTTCCTTTGAAGATGAAATGCTTCCTTTCCATGAAATTCTAAGTGTAGCATTTCTAATTGAGAAACAAATCAAAATACTATCAGATTTTTAAAGTACACAGAAAACTCAACAAAACATCCCCAAGGCCTACTATAACCATTGCTTTAAACAAAAGGCCCCCAATCTTGGAGCTTTCATCTGTGTTGTGGTAAGTTTGGGTTCACCACTATAGCCTGTGTAAGGATTTACAAGGCAAGAACTGCTAAAGCAAAAGAATAACTTTCTATATTAGTGTTTGGTTCTGTTAATTGAATGAGTACCTTCTAGGAGCCCAATGGGTATTGGAGAGGATAAAAAGATAGCTAAGACAAAGACTTTACCCATGAAATGTCTTCAGTCTAGTCGGAAGATGTAATAATAATACTATAAAGTAAGTTACCTACTATTTATCAAGCACTGCTATGAACTCAGTTAACATACATTAACACATTTTAATCATCCCAACGACAATATGAGGTATACATTTACATGCCCATGATACAGATGGGAACATTGCAGCTCAGAGAGGCATAGTGTATTAGCTATGTAGTGCCACCAACCACCACAAAACTCAGTGACATACCGTAAGTCGTCTTATTTTTTATTTAGCATAGGTCTGCAGGTCTGCAGGTCTACTGGGGCAGTTCTTCTTCAAGATGTGTGTCACCTTGGGTTGGTTATAGGTTGAGTTCAGATTGGTTCCATGTATATCTCATCTTTCTTCAACCCAATAGCTAACCTGGGGCATGTCCTGATCATACTTATAGTAGAAGCATCAAGGGACAACTAGAGACATACAATGCCACTTAAGGCCTTTTAAGGCCTAGGCTCAGAACTCACGCATTGTCACTATCACTCATAGTCTATTAACCAATTCAAGTCACATGACCAAGACCAACGTCAATGGGCAGGGAAATATCTTACACCCAATCAAGTAGGAGAAACTGCGAAGTCACATAGAGAAGGCTGTGGGTATGATTTGAATAGAGAAAGAGAGTGAAAAATTTAAAATAGTGATCTAATCTACTACAAATAGATTAAAACTGGTGGAACTCGGGTTCAAAGTGGGAATGATCAGGGCCTAAACTCATCTTTTTAACCATTATGCTAGATGTAATCATCTAACAATAATCAAGTCAGTCAGTGGCTAATGAATAGTAATGACATATTTCTATTGGGGGATTGGGTTAGGCTTCACAAAGAAGATATCTGGGCATGAAGACAATCAGAATTTTTGATAGGCAGAGAGGATGGTTAGGGCATTGCTGCTGGAGGATACAGCATGAGGATGGATGGAAGGACATGATACAATCATAAGACTAGAGCATAGGGTTCTAAGATGTGGTGGGGAATGATGAAGGCTGAGGACAGGAAGTTAGGACAAGATCAGAATATACTTCTGAGCATGTGTATGATGTGATTAGACATGGAATCCTTTGGATCAGTGCATCTCAAACATTATTGCACATAGGAATTTCCTGAAGATCTTGTTAAAATTCAGATTCTGATTCAGTAAGTGTTGGGTAGGGGGTTGGAGAATGTGCATTTCTAACAAGGTTTCCAGTGACGATGATGCTGCTCTTTCACACTTTGAGTGGCAAGGCTCTGAGCAAACAGCCTGATAGCCATTCAGGGTCAGGAATTGTGTTTTCTACCTCTTTGTTCCCACACAATATCTAGCATGTTGTCTTATACATAACAGATCCACCATCAGGGTGGGATGTAGTTGATGCTGCTTATGTTTTCTCTCCCTTTTAATCAGCCTCCTTGCCCTCCTCCGAGGCTTTCCCATGCAGCTGTAAAAAGCCAAGGCTTTCTACCAACCTTGTTGCATTGACTACCTGCGTACCTATATTCTGGCTCGTTTTCTCTTTAGAAATGGAGAAAAATAAAGTGCTGTGAAGAAACAGCCTTCTATTACTGGAGGTCTATGCAGATTCATTAGAGCTTTGAGGGAGCCATCAGAAGTTGATTGTGCTTGAAGGGGTTGCTCATCTCCTCCCATTTCCTAATTTGATTTCACGGCTCTGCAATGAAGTCAGAATTAGAGTCACATTAAAGATGGGAAGGAGAAAAAAAATTCCACCACGAATCAAGTTGTGAAACATGCAAGATGCCTTCTCCCACAAGGTATCACCAATTTTGCTAGGGTGAAGGTGACCTCAAGGGGTACCATTGGCTGAAAAATCATGGCTTTTAGAGTTGACTCACAGAACAGGAATAAGATAGACTACAGAGAATTCTCACATTTGTGAATGAGGGGCTCTGGAGAAAGGAGGGAGAGAAATTCTGAAAACCCTACTTTGGTTAGGGTTCACCTTAGGAATGCCAGGTGAACTGCACTGGGGCCCATGCCTCAAGATGTCCCCAATCCTAATGCCTGTCCCTGAGCTTAGAGGTGTCCTTGAATTTAGTAGTTACAGACTCATTCTTGTAAGTTCAGATGATGTTCGGCTACTTGCAGCAGACACTATTGCTACTGTCCCTTCCTCCCCTTGGCACTCAATCCCGTATCCTGCAGGCACTTACATTGAACACCTGCTAAGCTCTGCCTGAGGGCTTTTATTCTGGCCACAGGAGCATGTTTAGGCCTCAAACAAGAGGAGCTAGAAGTGCCAGAGACTTTATATCCTGGGAAGCAGTCCTCAACCAATGGGGTTGGCAGATGTGTACCTCAGTTTCTTCACCGCTTAGGTGGGATACCTCCGGGACATGTTCTATGCTGTCACCTAGAAGTCCCCAGCAGGATTGAGATTTCATCACCCACAGTTGTCGCTTGTTTGATAACACACTTTATATGGGTGTTCTTTCTTTCCCTGTCTCCATCCCTCTCTCAGTGCTCCCTGGAGTCCACTTTCAAATGTACTACTTACATTCAAATGTTTGTTAGAAGATCTGCTTCTCGGGGAACTCACAACTAAGACAGTGTCCCCAACTTCCTCCATTAAAATGCCACCACTTCAGGGTGGCAAAGTTCCAGGGATTCAGGAGGGAGTGGACTCACGACGTGAATGAACAAGTTTTGAGTAAAATGTGGGAGAGGAACTCAGGATAATCCCCTGGGCGAAGGATGGGATGGGGGTATGGGGTATGTTGGGGGGATATGAGAACTAGGTGCAACACAGGTCGCTGACGGCCAGACAAAAAGGCGCCAGCTCATCTGTCATTGCAATTCTGCTTGGAGCTTATTCCTTGGGTTTGCATTGCAAAATGGGAAAAATTAATGAGTTCCCCCTAAGATGTGGGGTTTGAGTCTTGTCTTGCCTCTTCCTGAGTGTTAAGCCTAGGGCGAGTCATTTTCTTTTTCTAAGCCTTGATGTCCTTGGATGTAATTGGAGATAATAATAATGACCATTGAACCAAATCGCACCAAAGATTGGGTAGAGCAAAGTGCTTAGTCTCTGCAGGTATGGGATGAAACCTCAGCTTTGCCCTTACTTGCTGAGTGACCATGTGTAAGTTACCCAACATCTCTGAGACTGTTTCATTATAAAATGGAGAAATAACATTAACTCGAACCAACAAAATTTCCTATATTTGAGTTTCTGATCTACAGAAACAGCAATTCCAAGTAGTTGAACCTAAGACCTTGCAGGGTTTATATGCGGATTTAAAACGCTATATGAAAAATACCTAGTGTAATTACTGCCACATAGTAGGTACTCAATGTACCATTACAGCTACTATGACTATTACTGAGATAACCTCATATGGTGATCACACCACAAAAACTGTAAAACCCTACTCAGATTTTGATAAAAAATGATAATAGTGCCCAATTACTCAAGGATCCTGTCTGACTGCCGATCAAGATGAAAACAAAGTAACAATAACTGGACAATTAGCTGCTGGGAGAACATATAAGGCTTTGTGTATTTCTGGCTCCCTGCAGAACACAATTTTTTGTTTGTTTTTCCAAGTGTCATACTGAAACCATTGTTAGTAAAAGAATTAGAGATGATTTCAGCTTCCATCTTTTGTGATGCTCAGGTTTAAAAAAAATAAAAGAGGGCCCAGCAAAATTAACTTTATTATTTCAAGAAACAGCCATTGAAAATATATTCATTATTATACAATGCTGAGTGCTGTGCACCAGTGCACGCAGCATCTGTCTGCTCACTAATTCTCCTGTTATTATTACCCATTGAAAGGGCAGGCGGGAGAGAATTCCAGGCAATCTCCCTAGGCAGAGGCTTGCAGGTTTCGTGGAGCCCTCAAAGCTCCCCAAAATGTGCTCCTTGAGCATTTGGCTTGCTAATCTTGTTGACGTTACAAAAAAAAATCGAAAATAGCTAATGGCCTTAATTTTCTTATACCTGACAGCTAACCAATTTATCCCACCCCAAACAGTTACTCATCTGATTGCCTTGCCTCCCTCCCTCCCTCCCTTCTTTCCTTCCTTCCTTCTTTCTTTCCTTCTTTCCTTCCTTCTGTCTTTCTCTTTCACTATCTCTTTCACACACACATCCTACTCTTTCAAATCTGTCAGTCACAGTTTTCTCTCTCTCTCCGTGTGTGTGTGTGTGTGTGTGTGTGTGTGTGAGATGGGGCTTAATTTTATTTCTTTCCCTCTCAGGAAGGTCACAAACTGCAATACAAAATGGCTACTCAGATGGCAAGAAGGAAGGGGCAGATAGAATGGCCTCATCAAAGTCCTACAGTAACTAAGTACAAACAGGACACAGGATGACATGTGATGCAGATCACCCAAGGTAACCACTGTGAATAAAATTGAGAAGAAACGGCAGAGTTGTGCCTGGGAGGCCGATCTGGTGAGTGTCAGCCCTTTAAAGTGGGCTGTTGGACCTTGTGGAGCAGCTGCTTTTGCAGACTGTTCCCAGGAGAGCAAGAAGTCTGGGGAAGGCAGGAGGATCTGGGAAGAGCACCCGGTACTGCTGCATCGGGCCCTGCTGCCTCATGATCCAGGCTCAGAGGCAGCACCTGGGGAGGAATTTGGTGAAAAGGCAGCTAGAATTTGTTGCTTCTTTTTCCTTTCCCTCCCCTATTTCCTGTTGCTAGTGTTAACTATTTAAACCTGGAGCCAGGGCTGTATTTGTGAACATAAAAAGTACAGGAGCAGCAGCTGTAACTGCACCAGATGAAATTGAACTACCCTTTGTGCCAGCGTTTGTGTGTGTGCATGCATGTGTGTGTGTGCACATGCATGTGTGTATGTGTGTGTGTCTGTGTGTGGTGGGGTGGGATGGTTCTGCATTTTAAAGGGATGGATTAATGGCTAAATGGCTGTTCTGTGCTTTAAAGGGCCAGCTGTTCAGCTGTTTGTATTACAAGATTTATCTTTCTGAGTGGCTTTTTAAAATCACCCCTTTCCCCTAGCTGTAGACTTGTTGTTATGAAAGAAGAGAAACATTGTCTGGGTGGAGGAAAAGCCTGTAGGTGTGCAATTTAGACCCTTACCATCCATCCAGCAGAGGCGTGGATGGTGCCTCCCTCCAAGGTGGTTGTTGTTGTTTTTTAATTTCTTAAATTTCCTAGATTACCTGAATAAAATAGACTCCTAAAAACAAAAAACAAAAAAAAAAAACAAACTTCAGAGACTCATTTGCAAGTTCTGGGAAAACAGGGGTTCTGTTCTCATTTATATTTGTAAGAATTTCCACCTGGATCTTCCCCAGGCTTGGAGCCGTCCTTATCTTTAGTTTCAGTGGCTTCTGACCCATCCCCTCCCCATCTCCCTGTCTTCAATTCTGTCCTCTGCCTCCTGCTTCCCCTTCTTCAGGCACAGAACCTTCCATGTCTCCTCCCCACAAGCCATTCCTCCAGCTTCAGTGCCTTTTCCCTTCTTCTTCAACTGCCTTTGTCTGCCCTTTGAATAGTCGTAGGAAGACCCCTTCTTCCAATAAGCCTTCCCTCTCTTCCTCTACTGAACTCCAAAGGCTCCATGTACCAGGGCTCCCCTGAGCAGATGTCATGAATATGTACAGGTCTCTGTTCTCTGCATCTCTTTAATTTTCCTTATGCCCTCCTTCCTGTCTTCTGAAGATGGGGTCCTCATCCTTGTTTTATTTCTTGCTCTTTCCTGCCCATAGCCCTGACTCCAGCTTGGGAGTGGGGTGTCCAGGGACTCTCCACGATCAATGACAACAGACCGAGGGGCAGCTGCAAAACAACTGGAACAAATCAAACCAAGGCCAAACGTTAACTGCCTCTGGCAACTTCTCCTCTTTCTTCGCCTCTCTCCCAGGCCCCAGAAAGGCTAAAGGTTCAGGTCATAAAATCCAAACTCCCAGACCCGCAAATCATCATTTCCAGCCTGAGGGAGACACCCAACCCTGCCAAGGTCTTCAAGGACACACATTAGTCATTGGAGCAGCCCTGCCCATCCCACCTCCAAGGTCCTTTCATTTCCACACTCCTCAGATTGTTCTATGAGTGGTGGCCAAATAAATAGTCCAAGAGGTTCTAAGGGAGCCCTGGGTCTTACCAGGAATTGTGTGTTACTAGCAACTAACTCCTGGGGACTGACCCAGAGGAGCTGAGTTTGTGTTTTAGCCCCCATATGCAGAGGCCAGAAGACCTCACACTTTTACCAGCCACAAGCCAGAAATCCCTGCTGTGAGCAGATGGAGCTGGAGCCACGACCTGCGCACGTGTCCTGAATGAGATTTGTCCTCCCGGGAGAAGCTGCTGTTTCAAAAGGCTTGTCTTTCTCTCTTTAATGAAAACCTATATTCAAACATGGAACTTGATGTCACAGACATATTGTGAAGAGCTCCTCAGTTTTGCTAAATACTTGCTAAAGGGCTCTTTGGGATTGTGAGACACCCCACTCCAGCTGAGAGAAGGCAGTAGAAGGTAAAAGTTAAGACTATAGCCTGGAGGGACTGACAATCTTAAGATCATTCCTGCCATTACCACTGACCAGATGTGTGACCTTAAACAAGTAACCTCTCCTCTCTGTGACTCAGGTTCCACATCGGTAAAATAGGGGCACTGATTGCAACTGCCTGTTAAGGTTGATTTGAGGACTAAACGAGATAATTCAGGCAGATAATTTGGCACAGAGTAAGCACTCAAAAAGGTTAGCTGTTACTTGAAATGTGATTTTTAAAGTCAACTATCAATCTACACTCAGTTTGAGGGAGGGAACAAGGTCAGACAGACTGGTAACTTTTCATGTAGAGGAAGAACTGATTTAGCATGAAAAGATGCTGAGCAAATCCTTCATTTCAAGATTTTATCATGGTGAACATCTACTGTCTCCAGGCCTCCTTTTAATTTTGATTATTTTTTAAAAGCGAAATAACAGGCAAAGTACCAGTCTCTTAAATGTCGCCCATTTGTGGGGAAAGAAAAATAAAGGAATTAGATTATAAATGTGTTGTTTTGTCTATTGTTTCCATTTCCTGATTTCCCTCTGGGATTCCCTGTGCCTACTCTTGGTCCTCCGGTTTGGATGGGTTACTGAAATGGTGTGCTGGAGTCCACATCTAATTGTGACTTTTCTTCCCCAACTCCATGTTCAATGGCATCATGTTGGTAGCTTAAAATCAGCCACGGTGGGAGTATTTACACCACCAAACTTGGCAATCACTGCAAATAAGCATCTCCTTTCCCCCATGCCAGAGCTGATTCTTAAACATATACCAGTAAATTCATGGGCTTACACTCCTCCTATAGACACGTGACCTAAGAATGGCCAATCAACATATTCTAACTTCCTGGCCTCAGTAATTGGTTCAGAGAGGGATACATGTTCAGAGCCAGACCAATGAGATCTTGGGATATCTGCTATAAAACTTTGGAAGAAAAAATTTCCTTTAGTGGGATTATAAGAATCAAGCCGCTAGTCTCCAATTTATCTCTATAAGGAGGTGATCTCACCTGAGAGAAGGAAAGAACAAAAGACCAAATGCTGATGACTAAAGGCAGACTAACCCTTATGTTTAAAAAGAAAGTGACCAAGTATAATCTTTGCTCCTTTTGCTTTTTAAAATTATTTTAATTATTTTAATGATTTATTTATTTAAGTTTTTTTGAGACAGTCTTGCTCTGTCAGCCAGGCTGGAATGCAGTGGTATAATAATAGATCACTGTATCCTCAAACTCCTGGGCTCAAGCCATTTTTCCACCTCGGCCTCCAGAGAGGCTGGAGCTATCAGTGTGCACCACCTCATTGGGCTGTTATTGTAATTATTATTTGTAAAGACGAGGTCTCATCATGTTGCCCAGGCTGGTCTCAAACTCCTGGCCTCAAGTGGTCTTCTCCCCTTGGCCTCCCAAAGTGTTGGGATTACAGGCATGAGCCACCATGCCTGGCTCCTCCTTTTTCTTGATAACCCAATTTGAGTTGGAATTCTGTCATGTGCAATCAAGAGCTCTCCATAACAGAGATGTGTTAGGTACTATCTAGTGTCCAGGTTTGATCTGTCTATTTGTGGTATATAGTTTAACAGTTACAAATTCCTCTTATCCCACGATGAACACTACTTTGCAGTGTGATTTTACAGTTAAAGGTGATTTTTACACCTTTCAAGAGGCAGAATCTTTTCCTCTCCTCCCTTGAATCTGAGCTGACCTTGTGATTTGAATTGGCCAATAGAATGTAGTGGAAGTCATGTTATACAACATCTGAGGCTAGATCTCAAAAAAATTTGCAGCATCCAGCCTCATTCTTTTGATACCCTGAAACCACCATACTCAGAGACCACCATTCACGTAGGATGAAGGACCACACGCAAAAGGATGCTCAACTGTCCCAGCCATCCTCCCTGAATCCAACCCCAAGACAACCCTCCAACTGAACTCAGTCACATGAGGGAGTCAAGGCAAGACAAACAGAAGAACCTGCAACCAACCCACAGAATTGGGAGAAATAATGAATCATTTTTTTAAGCCACTTAGCATTGGGGTGGTAACAACAGAAAAAAGTACTTGATGGTTTTTAGCATGCAAACTTTAGCTAGTCATTAATGAGGGGATCAAATTATTATGTATAGAAAGAAATTTGGGGCTTTAGAGCCAGAGAGTTGAGCTTGAGTCTTGGATCCTCCACTTAGTAGCTGTGTACCCTTGGGAAGTTTATTTAATTTCTCTGTGCTTCAGTTTTCCCAGTTTCTATGGAGTAAATTGTTTCCCCCACAAATTCATATGTTGAAGTTTAACCCTCAATATAATGAAATCTGGAGATAAGGCCTTTGGATGGTCATTAACTTTAGATGAGATCATGAGGGTGGAGCCCTCATGATTAGATTACTGCCCTAATAAGAACAGCTACTAGATATCTTGCTTCTCTCTCTCTCTCTACCATGTGAGTACACAGCAAGAAGGCAGCTTTTTTATAAGCGAGAGGGCCCTTACCAGAACCTGACCATGCTGGCACCCTGATCTCAGACTTCCAGCTTCTAAAACTATGAGAAAAAATGAATTTTCATTATTTAAGCCATCCAGTCTATGACATTTTGTTATGGAAGCCTGAGCAGACTAATACACCATCTGTGACATGGGGATAATAATAGCATCTACCTCATAGAGTTGTCATGAGGATTAAATAAGCTAAAAACTTAGATATGCCTAGTACCTGGCATATAGCAAGCATTCAGTAAGTGTTAGCTCTTATAATTATTAGTATTAACACCCATGCTATGCAAAATAAATAGAAATTCTGTTAAACAGTAATTCTGATTGCAGTAATTGTCCCAGGTTGAGCCTAATATTATGGCCTAGTAGAAATCAAACTTGTCCAATCATGTTTGTAAGGATTGGGTTGGGGGACAGCCAGTAATCTATTAGCATTTCATATAAGAGACTTCTGGGAAAGAAGTCACCCTAAATATGAAGGGTGGCAGTAAACAATAACAATTTGCATCTATCGAGCACTTACGTTCTAGGCACTGTACCAAGTTCATGATGTGGATTAACCCATTTAAACTTCACAACAATTCTATGATGTAGGTGCTATCAATATCTTTACTTTGTGGATGACAAAACAATGGCTCAGGAAGGTTACTTTACTTACCAAAATCCCACAGCTGATGAGGGTGGAAATTCTCTACCCTTTTTGGGCACTTAATGCATAGGGAAAGCCTGACAGTGTTGATAGCAGTCCTTTGGTGGCTAACTGGAGGGGGTTCCTCTGACTGACACCTGCTGACCAGTGTGGGGTTTCACCACTCCAACCAGACATTAGTTGTCTGCGGCAGCCAGTGCATCTCTGGCAGGGCCAGGTGGCAGCCACAGTGCCTTTGGCAGGCATTGGGGGTGAAAGGCCCATTTGGGCTTAGGCAGGGATGAGAGACTCTGCTACAGCAGCTGCAGGGAGGTGGAGGGGGGCTGGTGACGCCACAGGCCGCCTAGAGCAAGAGCCTGCTGAACACAGCAGGAAGGCTCAGAACCATTTGGGAGGAATCAGAGGGGCTCCTAGTCCCTGCAGAGCGAGTGGGAGTAGAGCCAGAGACACTCTGCTTTTTATGGCTGTGACTGTGAAGCTATTCTTGCTCTCAGGAAATGCAGATTGCAGAACATGTCAAAGGCAACCACGAATCCAGGTGTTGGCCAAGGCAGAGGCCATGGAAAAATCTCTATGCCCAGAAATGTTTTCTCCATCTCCATGCCTCCTGAAACTCCCAGCATGCAATCCACTCTTCAGGGTTAAGACAATGTCTTCAGAAACCCCCTAGTAGTAGGTTAACATATAACAGCCTAGCCAGTTATTGTCATAATTATTGTTATTAATAACAACAGTAACCAACATTTATATACTACTTGTAATTTACAAGGATCTTCTCAATGTAAAATACTCCCAGCAGCCCCCAACAGGGGTATTATTCTATTTCAAAGATGAGGACAGAGGCTCAGACAGACCGAAAGAGTTGCTTAAGATCCCACCAAGAGTGAGAAAGAGGAATTCCTTTCACCATTTCCTCCCAATCCCAGGCTCCAGCTCCATATACCTGTTAATATGTCAGCAGACACCAATTTCTGGTTCATGGAAAGAACTGGCATGTGTCAGATTAAATGGTGAACACACGTTCTTTGGTACTTTTCCCATTGAGAGGTGCCGTCTAATTTCCCTCCTTTTAAATCTGGGCTGACCTTAGGGGCTCACAGCCAAGAAAATGTAGTAGGAGTAAAACTGCATGACATGTAAGGCTAGGTCAAAAGTTTTGTAGCGATTGTCTTGATTCTCTCTCTCTCTCTCTCTCTCTCTCTGTGAAGCCAATATCCATGCCCTTAGTGATTTAAGCCACATGGGGAGGCCACCTGTACTCTATGCTAACCTTCCCAAATGTTGCTGTGATTATGAATCACCTGGGGCTCTTGTTAATATGTAGATCTGATTACACAGGAATAGGAGGACCCGGGAGTCTGCTCCTCTGTACTGAACCGCCACAGTGGATCCTGGCCATCTCAGGTCTAACATAAGGAACTACAATTTTTCACAAGGAGCTCTGAATGTTCCTAACATTGTATTGCCCTTTTGCTGAAGCACATATTTAAATTACACCTACTTTGAGGCTAGTGTGAGTCAGTTGGCTTTCATGGGAATGTAATATTTGAGAAAGCCCATATTAAAATTTCTCTTTTCAGGAAGTTGGGGGTTCATTAAAGATGCATCCTTCACAAATATTATCAGGGATCTATAGCTCTCCAACTGTTCTCATCTCTTTGCCGTTTATCAAGATATCAAGGAAGCAAAATGGTTTGCATTCATTCAACAAATATTTATTGAACACCTTCTCGTTGCCGGGCATATGCTAGATGGTGGGTAGGGGAAAAAAACTTTATCATAATCATCACAGATCCTGAAGTCATGTAGCTTACAGTCTAGGGAATAAAGCACACATGAATGGAATAGCCACATCCATGAGGCTTTGTGAAGGAGAATGGTGCCGAGAGCAGGTGACGGGGACTTGCACCAGCCTTAGGAGTCAGAGGTGGCTTTGCTAGGGAGAGAGAGCTCCAATTGAGATCTGAAGGATAGAAAGCAGTGGGTGGGTACAATGTCTGGGTCACAGCCAGAGAAAGGGCACTGTCAGAAGCATGTTTATTGCTCTTGTTGGCCAAATATTCCATCTTCCTGTGACTGGGATTATCACATCTCCCACACTGTTGGTCTAGCCAATCTACTTTCCAGTCTTCACAAGATGGGGGCCTTGGCTCTATCTGCAGCCAGTCAGGTGTCTACCGAGAGGGGAACCATGCTAGACTGCTCCCCTAGTCTGTGTTCTTCTACTATCCAGTTTTTCAGTGAGGACAACCATAGATCAGTGAGATGCCTAGATTTCTATTAGAATGATTCCTATGATTTGAATTGTGTTCCTTCCACTTCCCCACAGTAAAGATAGGCTGAAGTCCAAACTCCAAGTACCTGTAAATGTGATCTTATGGAAATAAGGTATTTGCAGATGATCAAGTTAAGGTAGTCATTATGGTCAGCCTTAATGCAATATTACCAGTGTCCTTACAAAAAAGGAAACTGGGACAAAGACATATAGGGAGAGTGTTATGTGTCTGCACTCTCAGACATAGACACAGACTCTGAGGAAAGATGGTCATGTGAAGATGGAGACAGAGGTTGAAACTACGCTGTCTCAAGCCAAGGAATCTCTGGGGTTATCAGAAGTCAGAAAAGGTAAGGAAGCATCCCCCACCTGGAGACTTCAAAGGGAACATGGTTCTGCTAACACCTTAATCTCAGACTTCTAGCCTCCAGAACCATGAGTCAATATATTTTCTGTTGGTTTGGCCACCTAGTTTATAGTACTTTGTTATGGCAGCCCTAGCAAACCAGTACAATGATGGGGCGACCCATTGGGCTGTCTTAAGGCAGCTGGATTGAGCAGGCTGGGAGGATGGTTACAGGGCACCACCCTGCCCTAAGTCAAGAGTGTGATCACCCAGCTCAGGCTGTTGTGGACAAAATGGGGTATAGAGGACAGAAGTGGAAGCTGAGGGACAGTCAGGAGGTCTCGAGAGCAGTCACGGATTTATGAGACCTTTAGGAGGCAAAATGGATGGATTTTAATGATATATATGGCAGAAGATGGAGGTGCCAAAGGTGACCCCCAGTTTCTGATTTGAGGGCCTGGTGACAGCAAAAGTAAAGAGAGTTATTGTTTTTTTATCTGCCTCATCTCACCAAATAAATTAATTGTGTTCTCACAATTTTTGGGAGGCTTTCCTCTCTCATTTGGTGGCCAATTTTCAAAATAAAAAAATGTTTTCTCACTAGAGAAGGCATTACTGATAGAAAATGATGAATAGAGAAAACAAACTAAGGTTAGCTTCTTCCTCTCTCTGCAATCTCCACCCCAACCCCATCTTATATTTCTTAAAGCAGGCTAGTCAAGGCCAGTGAAGTGGAATTCTAAGATGACTCCAATGACCCACTTCCTTGTACAATCCCCTCCCCTTGAGTGTCCTAATCAGGTGAGTCCTTTAAAGAGGATCTAGAATTCAAAGACAGAAGTCAGAGAGATATTTCTACTGGCTGGCCTTGAAGAAAAAAGCCCTCATGAGCCCTACAACTGCAAGAAACTGAATTTGGCCAATAACCACATGAGCTTGGTCATGAGCCTCAGATGAGACCCTCAGCCCCAGCAAACGCTTCCGTTGCAGTCTTGTGAGATCCTGAGCAGAGGACCCAGCCAAGCTGTACCAGACTCCTGACCCATGGAAACCATGAACTAATAAACAGTTTAAAGCCTCTGTGTTGGTGAGAATTTGGTATGCAGCAATAGATTACTAACATGGTGGTGATCTTGACTTCCCTCCACCAGATTACAAAATTGATTTAGCCCTTGCCATCTTTTCCCTGTCCCATTATTCCCACCCATGAAATGTGCTTGATCTGGTTGAGGTGTTCCAGTAATAATAACAGCAGATGCTGGAATGTTTGGATGAAAGCATGATTAGCAGGCAGTGAAACCCTAATAAGGCCCCAGTGGAATTCCTTTCCTGTAGAATGTAGGTGGACTTTTCCATTCATCCAGCTTCTGCTTGCCAGTGTGGGTTTGGGTGTAGGGAAGGGGTATAGGGAGACAAATATTACAAATGAGAGAAGGGTCTGGCCACTATGGATCCTAGAATATGAAGAAGGAAAAATGGTTTACTTTTCCAAAAGGAATAACTATTAGCTGTGGACTTTGTGGAATCTCAGGCAAAACAATGAAGGTTTTATTAAGCATCGGTGGGTGTGAGAGTCTGAGTATCACTATGTGGGTGATGTGGTCCTCAACATGTGATGCCTGAATTTGGGTCCCTGCAAAACTGTTCTGGTGTCTTGGTCTGTTTTTCCAGAAAGCAGAGTCCAAGACAAGGACTTGGGTAGAGGTAGTTTATTTTAGAGGTGATCTTAGGAAGCAGGAAAGAAGGAGTAGGGAATGTGAGACAGGGAAGGAGATAAAACCATAAAAGGGTACATTATCAAGGTGCTATTCAGCCAGGAGTCTGATTTTGCAGACACTTTCGTGAAGCCAGCAGAATGCTCCATGGAATGCCCCCACTGGAGATTTTGGTGATCGGGGCATTTATCCACTGACTTCTGCCTTCATTGTGCAAGTTATTCCCAGGAGTGACTGCAGGTTATCTCCTGCACTTCTGGGCTATTCCTACATAAAGTCTAGACAGGTTTACAGCTTCAGAGAAAATTCTGAGGTAGAAAAGTACAAAGACACATAGAACAGGAGAGAGCTTGCTTTCTCCCTCTGCAGGAACTTGTCTCTAATAGCGTCGCTGAAATCAGAGATAGGCCAAGGGGACAGGACACAGGGCACAGAAAGCATCTGCTACACATGGTCAGCTACCTCTGCAGCAGTGAAGGAAACCCAGGCAGCTGAGTAGAGCTCACTTGAAAATGTACATATGCACACAATTGCACACAAAATTCAAAATTTCAGGTGTTTCATAGAGCTCTTATTACTAATGGAAAATGGTTTACTTTCCCAAAAGGAATAACTATTAGCTTTTATTCCTAAGCTCTCATTCACAGACCACCAAGGTCCAAACTCTCTACTCTGAAAAAAGAGTAGGATTTATTTCCAAGTTTCACTGCTGGAGGGGCTATCTTAATGCCTTCAAATTCTGACAGACTTCTTTGTGGACGCTGGCAGGCATCTTGCCTCTGGAAAAGTCAGACTCCACTGAAAAGGTGCTCTGACAACAGTCCATGGCCCCTTCAGCCCAGAGGGAGCTCCGATTGGTGCCCGAGAAATCATTTTGCCATGTTTCTCAGAGGTGGCTAGCCAGATACAACCCTAGCAAGAAACAGAATCCAGATCAGATGGTCCTGGAGACTTTAACGAAAGGCAGACTCACAGAGCTGTGGGATGCATTATAGGAACCAGTGGAATGTTGAGACGCCCAGAGACTAGTGACCTTGGGCAGCAGGAGACATGAAAAGGGGAGCAATCAAAGTTATTTGAATTCAATAGGAGCTGGAGCCATGAAAGAAGGCCCACAGAAAAGGGATGACCCAGTAGGAGTTTGCATTTGTTTTCTATTGCTGCTATAATGAACTGCCACAAATTAGTGGCTTAAAACAACACAGATTCTCTATCCTACAGTTCTGGAGTTCAAAATGAGTCTTGTGGAGCTAGAATGAAGGTGACAGCAGGGTCATATTCCCTCTGCTGGCTCCAGGGGAGAATCAGTTTCCTTGCCTTTTCAGCTTCTAGAGATTACCTGCATTCCCTGGCTCATGGCCTCTTTCTTGCATCACTTCAACCTCTGCTTCTGTCCTCACATCTACTACTGACTCTGGTCCTCCTGATTCCCTATTTTTTTTTTCTTTTTTTTGAGACAGACTCTCGCTCTGTCACTCAGGCTGGAGTGTAGTAGCATCATCTTGGCTCACTATAACCTCCGCCTCCTGGGTTCAAGTGATTCTCCTGCCTCAGCCTCCTGAGTAGCTGGGATTACAAGCACCTGCCACAAAGACCAACTAATTTTTGTATTTTTTTAAATTGCATCTTAGGTTTTGGGGTACATGTGAAGGACATGCAAGATTGTTGCATAGGTACACTCATGGCAGTGTGATTTGCTGCCTTCCTCCCCAATCACCTATATCTGGCATTTCTCCCCATGCTATCTCTCCCAAACTCTCCACCCCCCACTGTCCCTCCCCTATTTCCCCCCAACAAACCCCAGTGATTCTTCCTAACCATGAACATGGAATGTTTCTCCATCTATTTGTGTCTTCTCTTATTTCGTTGAGCAGTGGTTTGTAGTTCTCCTTGAAGAAGTCCTTTGCGTTCCTTGTTAGTTGTATTCCTAGGTATTTTGTTCTCTTCCTAGCAATTGTGAGTGGCAGTTCGTTCTTGATTTGGCTCTCTTTAAGTCTGTTATTGGTGTATAGGAATGCTTGTGATTTTTGCACATTGATTTTGTATCCTGAGACTTTGCTGACGTTGCTTATCAGTTTCAGGAGATTTTGGACTGAGACGATGGGGTCTTGTAAATATACAATCATGTCATCTGCAAATAGAGACAATTTGACTTCCTCCTTTCCTATTTGAATAACCTTTATTTCTTTTTCTTGCCTGATTGCTCTGACTAGAACTTCCAATACTGTATTGAATAGGAGTGGTGAGAGAGGGCAACCTTGTCTAGTGCCAGATTTCAAAGGGAATGCTTCCAGTTTTTACCCATTCAGTATGATATTAGCTGTTGGTTTGTCGTAAATAGCTTTTATTATTTTGAGATACGTTCCATCAATACCTAGTTTATTGAGGGTTTTTAGCATAAAGGGCTGTTGAATTTTGTCAAAGGCCTTCTCTGCATCAATTGAGATAATCATGTGGTTTTTGTCTTTGGTT
>CAUYLG010011470.1:0-15761 GCA_963573385.1 Cacajao melanocephalus | reverse complement strand
TTAAGGATGTTGAATATTGGCCCCCACTCTCTTCTGGCTTGTAGGGTTTCTGCTGAGAGATCCACTGTGAGTCTGATGGGCTTCCCTTTGTGGGTAACCTGACCTTTCTCTCTGGCTGCCCTTAGCATTTTTTCCTTCATTTCAACCCTGGTGAATTTGATGATTATGTGCCTTGGGGTTGCTCTTCCTGAAGAATATCTTTGTGGTGTTCTCTGTATTTCCTGGACTTGAATGTTGACTTGCCTTAGTAGGTTGGGGTCATTCTCCTGGATATCCTGAAGACTGTTTTCCAGCTGTGATTCATTCTCTCTGTCACATTCAGGTACACCTACCAAACATAGATGACGTCTTTTCACATAATCCCATATTTCTTGGAGGCTTTGTTCATTTCTTTTCACTCTTTTTTCTCTAATCTTGCCTTCTCATTTTATTTCATTGAGGTGCTCTTCAATCTCTGATATCCTTTCTTCTGCTTGGTCGATATAGCTATTGAAACCTGTGTATGCTTCGTGGAGTTCTTGTGTTGTGTTTTTCAGCTCCATCAAGTCATTTATATTCTTCTCCAAGCTGTTTATTCTCATTAGCATTTCGTCAAACCTTTTCTCAAGGTTCTTAGTTTCTTTGCATTGGGTTAGAACATGTTTTTTCAGCTCAGAGAAGTTTGTTATTACCTTCTGAAGCCTGTTTCTGTCAATTGATCAGAGTCATTTCTCCATCCAGCTTTTTTCCCTTGCTGGTGAGGAGTTGTGATCCCTTGGAGGAGGAAAGGCATTCTGGTTTTGGGTGTTTTCATCCTTTTTGCGCTGGTTTCTTCCTATCTTTGTGGATTTATCTACTCGTGGTCTTTGTAGTTGGTGACTTTCAGATGGGGTCTCTGAGTAGATGTTCTTTTTGTTGATGCTGAAAGTTATTTCTTTCTCTTTTTTAGTTTTCCTTCCAACAGTCAGGCCTCTCTGCTGCAGGACTGCTGGTGGTCCACTCCAGACCCTGCTTGCTTGGGGATCACCTTCAGTGGCTGCAGAACAGTAAGGGTTGCTGCCAGTTTCTTCTGTTATCTTTGTCCCAGATGGATACCCACCAGATGTCAGCCTGAGCTCTCCTTTATGAGGTGTTTCTTTGGATATATGGGGGTCAGGGAGCTGCTTGAGGAGACAGTCTGTCCCTTATAGGAGCTCAACTGCTGTGCTGGGTGCTTTGCTGTTCCATTCAGAGCTGCTTGGCAGGTACGTTTAAGTCTGCTTCAGCGGAACTCATAACCGCCTTGTTTTTCCCAGGTGCTCTGTCCTGTGAAGGTGGGGCTTTATTTATAAGTTTCCGACGTGCTGCTGTCTTTTTTTAGAGATGCCCTGCCCAGCAAGGAGGTAGCCTCATCACAGTCTGCCAGCAGAGGTGTTGCTGAGCTGCTGTGGGCTCTGCCCAGCTGCTGTGTGAACTTCTTGTGATTCTGTTTACAGAGGTATAGTTACAACTGCCTTAGTAATGGCAGTCTGCCTCAGTAATGGCACACTGCCTCGGTAATGGTGGACTGCCTCGGTAATGGCGGACTGCCTTGGTAGTGGTGGACTGCCTCAGTAATGGCGTACTGCCTTGGTAGTGGTGGACTGCCTCGGTAATGGCAGACACCCTTCCCAACACACAGCTGGACCATCCTGGGTCCAGCAAAACTCTTAATCCAGAGCATTTCAGATTGCTGGTCTTTGTGGGGGTGGGACCTACCGAGCCAGATCACCTGGCTCTCTGTTTCAGCCCCCTTTAATTCAGTTGAATGGGCGGCTCTGTCTCCCAAGCGTTCCAGGTGCCAGTTGAAATGGCTGCTCAGATTTGTGTGAGTTTTTGTGTGGAGACCCACTGCACTGGCTGCAACTGCTGTGCTGGAGACTCGTGGTGCTTTTCAGCCCAGGAATCTCCTGGTCTGTGGGAAGTAAAAACTTGTTTAGAAATGCAGTGATCACTCACCCTCTGTGTTGTTCTCACTGGGAATTGCACTCTAGAGCTGTTCCTTTTTGGCCATCTTGGATCCCTTTTCCTCTTTTGTTTTTTTTGAGATGGAGTTTCACTCTGTTACCCAGGCTCGAGTGCAGTGGTGCGATCTTGGCTCACTGCAACCTCTGCCTCCTGGGTTCAAGCGATTCTCCTGCCTCAGCCTCCTGAGTAGCTGGGACTATAGGTGCATGCCACCATGCCCAGCTAATTTTTTATATTTTTAGTAGAAACGGGGTTTCACCGTATTAGCCAGGATGGTCTCGATCTCCTGACCTCGTGATCTGCCCGCCTCGGCCTCCCAAAGTGCTGAGATTACAGGCGTGAGCCACCATGCCTAGCCAGAATTTCTATAACTATTAAAAGGATCATAAGGGAATATTATGAAACACTTCCTATAAATAAACTTGACAACTTAGATGAAATAAAGAAATTCTCTAAAAGACACAAACTACTGGCCAGGCACGGTGGCTCAAGTGTGTAATCCCAGCACTTTGGGAGGCCAAGGCAGGTGGATCACTTGAGGTTCAGAGTTTGAGACCAGCCTGGCTAACATGGTGAAACCCTGTCTCTACTAAAAAAAACTCCAACTCTACAAAAATGCTAAAAATACAAAAATTAGTCAGGCATGGTGGCTCATGCCTGTAATCCCAGCTGCTCAGGAGGCTGAGGCAGAAGAATCCTTGAACCCAGGAGGCAGAGGATGCAGTGAATGAGATGGCGCCACTGCACTCCAACCTGGGCAACAAGAGCAAAATTCCATCTCAAAAAACTTAAAAAAAAGACACAAGCTACCAAAGCTTACTCGTGAAGACATATTCTAAATAACCTTATATCCATTGAAGAAACAAAAACTATAGTTAAAAAGCTTTCCACAAAAACAAACAAAAATCCCTACAGTTCCAGATGGCTTCACTGGTAAATTCTTCTAAACATTTAAGGAAAAAATAATAGCAATTCTACACAAATGCTTCTAAAAAAACGGAAAACTATAGAATACTTTCCAACTCATTCTATAAGGCTGACGTTACCCTGATACCAAAACTTGATAAAGACATTATAAGAAAACTACAGTCCAATAACCCTCATGAACCCAGTTGTAAAAAAACTTAAAAAAAAAGCCATATTTTTTTCTTTTTTTGCAAATTGAATCCAACAGTGTAATAAAAGCCTAACATATAATACATCATAACCAAGTGGGGTTAACACAGGAATACAGGGTTGATTTATATTTGAAAAGCAATCAATAGGATTCATTTTAACATGTTTACATAAAAAAGTAACAAACTAAGAAAAATGATATGATCATTTCAATACAAACAGAAAAAAGCATTTGATAAAAGTCAGCATACACTTCCGTTAAAAACTCTGAGTACACTAAGAGACAAACCAGATTTCCTTAACCTGATAAAGAGCACCGATGTGAAATCTACAGCTAACATCCTACTGAATGTTGAAAACCCGAATACTTTTCTACTAAGATCAGAAACAAGACAGATAGGTACGCCCTCTATCATCACTCAACTTTGTGCTCCAGTTTCTAGCCTGTGCAATCAAGGGAAAAAAAAGGAAGTAAACTGACTGCTGAAAATCTACAGAGAAAATCTACAAAGAGTGTCTGGAACAAATAAGTTTAGCAAGGTAGTAGAACACAGCATCAATATGCAAAATCAATTACATTGCTTCCTACTAGCAATGAGCAAACCAGAAACTTAGATAAAAATGTCATTTATAATAGTATCAGGAATATGAACTAGGCTGGGTATGGTGGTTTACACCTGTAATCCCAGCATTTTAGGAGTCTGAGATGGGAGGACTGCTTGAGGCCAGGAGTTTGACACCAGCCTAGGCAACAGAGTGGGACCATGTCTCTATTTTTCTTAAAAATGAATTACTTAGGAATACATATATCAAAAGATGTGAAAGACCTGGACAATAAAAATTACAAAACACTGCTGAGGAAAACTAAATAAACTTCCTTTTAAACAAATAGGAAGATGTATGTTGTTCAAAGGTTAGCCAACTTGATATTGTCAAGATGTCAATTCTCCTACAAGTTAATCTATGTTTTAATAAATCTACAGATGTGATGCAATCCCAATCCAAATGTCACCAGGTTTTTTGGTTGTATGTTTGTTTTTTTTGGTTGGGGGGGAGGGGGAAAGTGAGGACAGGAGAAGCTGTAAAACTGACTTTAAAGTTCCAGCGAAAATGTAAAGAAGCTAGAATGCCAAAACAACTCTGAGAAAGACTAAATTGGAGAAGTAATACTAACGGATTCCAAGAATTGTGGTAAAGCAAGAGTCACAAACAAAAAAACAAAACAAACAAAAAGAGCCTGGCACAGTACTGGAGTAAAGAAATGCAAATAAGGTCCGGTGTAGTGGCTCATACCTGTAATCTCAGCAGTTTGGGAGGCCAAGGCAGAAGGATTGCTTGAGCCCGGTAGTTTGAGACCAGTCTGGGCAATGTAGGAAGACCCTATCTTTATAAAAACACACACGTACACACACACAAAAACTAAAAACAACCAAAAACCAAAAACTTAGCCACCTGTACATCCAGCTCGAGAGGCTGAGGCGGAAAGATCAACCAAAAGGTTGAGGCTGTGGTAGGCTATTATCATGCAAGTGCACTCCAGCCTGGGCAACAGAATGATACCCCTCCCTACAGTAAAAAAAAAGAAATGCAAACAGACAAATAAAACAAAACACGGAAAGAAACCCACACATATAAGGACAACTGATCCCTTTTCATTAATGAGACACTTTAACACTTGCTCAAGAAAAGCATAACTATTGTTAGATGTTTTTAAAGCAGAGGGTAATGAAATTACCAAATGAAGCACGATATTAATGGAGAAGGTCCCTTAGCAGCAGAAATTCTCCCTGCAAATTGGATTATCTGATCTATTGCTGCTTGCAAACTGCCAGCTGCAACCCCAGCCTAGCATCCACATGGTTAAATTTTACTTTACATGTATTTATACAGTATTAAGTGCTTCCTTAAGTGATTTTTAAGGATAAACCATAGGCAATTGAGTTCTGATTACAACTCATCCTTTCCTGAATCCTCATTTTGGTCAGTTTGAGAAACAAGGTCCTTTTCTATTTGAATCTAAGGTCCAGCCCTCTGGCTAATGGCCCTACATACCACTGACCTGACCAACCTGACCATTTTAACCCCTTTCAGAGCTATGAATTTAGAAAAACTGTTTTCCTATTTCTTCCTCATTCTCATTATTCACACTCTAGCACTGTGGTTTAAGACTTGGGATTCTATAATAAAACATACATAGTCAACCTTTAGCACTTCTATTTATTTAGCTGTGTAGGCTCCCCACAACCCTTTAATTAATAAAATCTTTAGAATGAAAATACTGTGATATACCTTTTGTGGTTTTTATAAAAACTATTTTATGCACCTAAAATGTTTAACATAGTACCTAGCAAAGAGTAAATATTTAATCGTAGCTGTTGTGTTATCATTAGTACTAATATTATTACCAACTCACCCCTAGTCACACCCTTCAAAATAATTTCAACTTGATTCTTCTCTACCTCAAAACTCAAATCATTTACAGCATTGTTGCCTTCAAGGAGCTGATGAATGTAAATACATACTGATTATTTGGAATCTTTTAAACAACTAAATATAAAAACCCAAACAGGGCGGGCGCGATGGCTCATGCCTGTACTCCCGGCACTTTGGGAGGCTGAGGCGGGCAGATCATGAGGTCAAGAGATAGAGATCATCCTGGCCAACATGTTGAAATCCCAACTCTACCAAAAATACAAAAATTAGTTGGGTGTGGTGGCGCATGCCTGTAGTCCCAGCTACTTGGGAGGCTGAGACAGAAGAATTGCTTGAACCCGGGAGGCGGAAGTTGCAGTGAGTTGAGATGGTGCCACTGCACTCCAGCCTGGCGCCTGGTGACTCTGTCTAAAAAGAAAAACAACAAACAACAACAGAAAAACCCCCAAACAATACAGAAATTTATAGGGAAAACATTCAAGTTCTTGCTGCCCAATCCAATTATGTGGGACACTCTACCCTTCACTTCCAGGCATATTAATCATTATTAATTGCTTTATGTTTCCTTCCAAATATTTTGTACACATTTACATACACATGTATGTGTGCATGTAAATATTCAGGTATAATCTGAATAGTACAATGAAACCCATTTACCCTTACTGAGATTCACTAATTGTCAATAATTCACCATATAAAAATATCAAACTTTGATTTTTAACCAAACTATCTTTTATACCTTATATAGCCTTTAATGTCTATATTAAGACTACAGTTCCTAAAGCCAAATCTTTTCTAAGAAAAGACGAATCATATCATCAAAGATTTGTATATTTTAAAGGAAATTTGAGATTCTAGTCAGTACAAAGCGTTGACATTTCAAAATCTCTCAGGCCCAACCACCTACTCACTCCTTGAAGCTCACTGCCTTCTAAGAGTCAGAAATCTTATATATCATTATATATATAAGAGGAAACAGTTGAAGATATACTTTTAATTAAAAAAATCAAAACTGACACGTAGTAGTAAGAATTATTTGATTTTTAAGAATAAATTTAAAATGTAGTACTTAAATAGAGGAAATAAGGTGAGTTCCATTTCAATTCCTTTTCATTTCTTGTAAATTACAAACGTTGGAATTTTACTAATTTCCTGGGCAACAAATAGAAGAAATGCTATCATTTGGGGCTTTTCCAGTAATAGCTACATCACTATGTTCTCAAAAAAAGAAAACACCCCAGTGGAATTTTTTTTTTTTTTGGAGACAGGGTCTTATTCTGTTGTCCAGCCTGGAGTGCAGTGACATGATCTCACCTCACTGCAGGCTCGTCCTCCCAGGGTCAAGCAATCCTGCCAAGTAGTTGGGACTATAGATATGTGCCACCACATGTGGCTTTTTTTTTGCGGGGGGAGGTAGAGACGGGTTTCATCATTTTGCCAAGTCTGGTCTTGAATTCCTGGGCTCAATCGATCTGCTTGCCTTAGCCTCCCAAAGTGCTGAGATTACAGGTGTGAGTCACTGTACCCAGTGGGAATCCTGCTTTCAATTGACTTCTTCAAAACGCCAACACATAATGTGCTCTGTGTAATGGGGTGTTTTGCAATATGGGGTCTATAGAGTTGCTGTGAATATGAAAGTACTTAGAATGGTGCCTAGCAGGTAAGTAATCAATAAAGGTTATCTTAAGAGAAATAAAGTGAGCTTTTACTTACAATGAGTTATATTTATGTGTGTTTCCTATATCCTTCGTAAAGTTGAAATGAAAATTATTAAAGTTATTTTCATTTTAAAATCATTAGAATTTTCAAATTCCTTATTAAATTGAAATTAAAGAAGAGCCATTTCCTTAACAAATTACATGGAGGAAAATCCAAGAAAGAAGAAATTATAGATTAAGAAAAGTTTAAGTGGTGGGGAGAGGTGGCTTGCACCTATGATCTCAGCACTTTGGAAGGCCCAGGCAGGGGGATCACTTGAGGTCAGGAGTTTGAGGCCAGCCTGGCCTACATGGTGAAACCCCGTGTCTACTAAAAATACAAAAATTAGCTGGTGTGGTGGTGTGTGCCTGCAGTCCCAGCTACTTGGGAGGCTGAGACATGAGAATTGCTTGAAACTGGAAGGCAGAGGTTGCAGTGAGCTGAGATCACACCACTGCACTCTAGCCTGGGTGACAGAGTATGACTCCATCTCAAAAAAAAAAAAAAAAAAAAAAGAGACCTAACAACCAAATGTATACGTAGACCTTGTCTGGGTGCGAATTCAAACAAACCAACAGTGAAAAGACAGTAAATGAGCAATATACACACACACATACTTCAAGTGGGGAAATATAAAGACTGCAGATGGTTGGTGACATTATTGGTTATCATTTTTTAGGTATGATAAATAAAGTGGCTGTGTTAAGAAAAAAACAGGTCTTATTTGTTCATAATATTTATGAACAAAATGATATGACATTGAATCATATGTAATTATCATTTTGTAGGTCAAATGAATGAATGTAGACAATTTCATATGATTCAATTAATATATCTGTAGTTTGCTACAGAATAATCCAATGAGAAGGGTTGGAGGCCAGTGTATAATAGAGGGGGAAAGAAAGAGTGAGCCAGAGTTAATGATTGGTGTAGCGGTATGATGAGCACAATGGAGTTCATTGTTCTCTACTTTGATGTTTTAATTTTTCTATGTTTTTAGTAAGAAAACCAAGAGAACCTTACCTTATACAATTGTGCCTTGCCTAATGCTTACTAGCACTATATTTGATAAATAATAAAAACCAAAAATATAGATGTTGAACATGTTTAAATCAATATTCTTAGAAAGGTCCATTTATAAGAAATGATGAATTCACAAAAACACAGACAGGCAAAGGAAGATCAAATGGAAAGACAAAAATCAGAAACAAAAAGTTCTTCGAATTTTATAAAACTCTCACATGTGACTAACTTTTCATTCTGCAGATTTTATTATCTCTCAAAGTTATCTCTCAAAATTTGTGATGGCTATATATTCCTCATGTTATAATCTCTTTTACTTAAGTATTTTATATTATTTTACTTAGGCCGATTAAAAAACATCTGCACTGAACTCCATTACCTACCTCTATTTATTGAGTTTAGACATAGGTACAGACTAGAGAGCATAGAGAAAATTGAAAATGTGAATATTAAGCAACTCAGAGCCATTTCGCTTTTGGTTTTTACATGAGACACATATAATTTTAAATACACATTTATCCAGCTGAAAAGTGACTTCTTGCTTATAGCCAGGCCAATTTTGTTTATACATATATTACACGCAATTTGATAATATAGCCAATGTTAATAAGAATAGAGTCATTCTACTCTGTGTATAACTGAAAGGGTTAAGATATAACAGTTTAAAAGTTACAGAAAAATATATTAATGCTTCCTTAATATTAGGGAGAATCTGTTAACATTTAAAGCTGTCAAACAATAAAATAAACTATGTCTTAGAGACTGAGAACCCCTTACTTGACATATTAAACCAGAAGTCAGATGGCAATTTATCAGATATACTGAAGAAGAGATTCACAGAGAAGGCTAAAACTTGATCATCTCATGGCCTGTGCCACCAGACAGATAAGAATTTTGACCTGACCCTTAACTTAGGTTATGATTTTGGTAAGTTACCTAATTTCTCTAAACTTCAGTTTTTCTTCAACACAAAATATATCATTACTGTCAAGATTAAATGATATCATGCATGTAAATTGGTTAGCATACTGCCTCAGACATTATAAGTAATTAATAAACACTGTTATAGAATTCTGACCAGTCACACAATCAGTATTCAAGTAATCAGTAACATCTTCACTAATACTGCTAGTGCTATATAAGAGAATAGTAGGTAGTTGATATGGTTTGGTTCTGTGTCCCCACCCAAATCGTATGTTGAATTGTGATCCCAAGTGTTGGAGGTGGGGCTTGGTGAAAGGTGATTGGATCATGGGGGCAGATTTCTCCCTTGCTGTTCTTATGATAGTGAATGAGTTATCACAAGATCTGGTAGTTTAAAAGCATGTAGCACTTTCCCCTTCATTTGCTGTCTCTCCTGCCACCATGCGAAAACATACTTGCTTCCCCTTCACCCTTCTGCCATGATTGTAGTTTCCTGAGGTCTCACCACCATGCCTCCTGTACAGCCAGCCTATGGAAATGTGAGTCAATTAAACCTTTTTTCTCTATAAATTACCGGTCTCAGGTAGATCTTTATAGCAGTGTGAGAAAAGACTAATACAGTAATTCATGAATGGAACAGAGGACACCTCTAGCCTGAGACAGTAAGGATGGGATAGTAGAAGACACAGAACACCATTTCTGGCAGTTTTTTTTTTCTGTGAAATGGCAAATTAGAAGCTTTGTTACCATAACTTACTCACTTAGAAATAGCAAAATAGTGTGTACAGATTCACATGGTGAACTTTTATCCAAGAAGGAACATGGGAGCTCAACATAAAAGCAGAAGAATCTTTGAATAGTTTGAAAAATACAGTAGGCAGTAACCTGCACTGTGGATCTGGTGAACAACTATGAGTGAATCTCCCGTATATGACGGGGGAGAGAGTATCTTACAATACATATTTCCACTGAGGAACCAGGCAATCTAGGCCACCGGGGAGCTCTGTGACCCTACTGAGAGCTGGATCTGACTTGGAAAACAATAGGGAGACTGTGAGAAGGAACAGCAGTGGAAAGTGCTCCATATGCACTCCGATCTCCCGGCACTGATAGAAGGCCATTCTTGATCCTAAGGGGGCTGCATGAAAACCAGCCAGCCAGCACAGGTGGCAGACACTGGTTTGGAGAATCTCCAGACCAGGATTTGTGATCCAGTCTCTAGCGGGATAGGAGCCCCCATGGCCAGAACTGAGAGGTGAGCATATGTGGGCTCCAGCTATGGGTACAGTTGGGCACCACCCCTCTGCAGGATGAGACCAGGGCCATGTTTTTTGTCTCAGGCAGGGAGCTTTGAGACCTGGGTGATTTCACAATCTGAAGAAAGATTGCTTATAACTTGGCTGGCCATTTCAGCTTACTACTGGCAGCAGGTCATGGGAGGGAGCCCTACCAGGCTGAAAGTGTGGAAGTTAGGCAGGTCCCACTACTGCCCGCTAGGCTGTGGATCCCAAACTACCCTCTGTCCCTGTACTGGCTTTCTGATACAGCACCAGTTGTTCTGCTCCTCCCCTGAGCATTGTCCCAGGGGTCTGAGAATTGCTGTTGTCTCAATTGCTTTCTGATCCTTTTTGGGGATAGCATTTGTGCTTGGTGTTGGGGATGGCAGTGCGTGGGACTGTCCAGCCTAGCCCCACTTGGCTTTGCCCCCATCAACCTGCATCTGAGGCAGAGCATAGGTACAGGGCCCCTGGGAGTTCCACAGTCTAGCTGATCACCTAAGACATCAGAGTACTTACAGTTAACAAAGGTCAAGCATACTGCCACCACTTCAGTTGGATCTCACAAGCAGGCACCACCTACTGGCTGGCAGGTCAACCTGCAGAGCTGATTACATTATCTGCTGATAAAATTGCATAGGGTTTGAAAAACAGACAAGCTTTGTGAAACCTCTACTACCAACATCACACCCTGGCTGCTTAGGAGGCCTTGAATCCACTTGCTCAACCTTACATTATGACTATAGCTAGCATTTGAGAAATCCACCAAACTGAGGCTATTTATAACCAAGGAAATCATACATAGTCTATGCCACTAAATGCACCCAGAAGCAAAGTCAAACAACCCTACTCAACATACATCACAGATGCAGCCTAAAGAAGAAAAAATATGTTACATTTCAGTAAAGTATATTCAAAAATAAGAAGAAGCAACTGTTACCCCATGTGCAAAGATATCAGTGCAATAATACTGGAAATACTTAAAAAAAAAAAAACAAGGTGCCATGACACCTCAAAGAAATGAGGGAATGTTTTCTCTTTCCAGGTCCACAAGGGGGCGTAGTTTTAAGGGGAAGAACTTACCAGCGCCATGCCCCTCTCCCATCTCTCTCTATCTGGGAGATTTAATGGTTTCTGTTTTAATTTTCATGGGCGTGGGAAGAATCAGAAGTCAATCACTCCAGCGGAAGTTTCAAGGAACTCCTTTCATTGGCCAGGGATCTTGGAGAAGGTGGGGGCTCCTCCAAGGTTAAAAGTCCCCTTCTTCCTTACCTCTTTGGATTCCATGTTTAAAACCCCTTCCACGAACTCTCTCGTGGAAGCTGTCTTTCTCTCTCCTGGATTTCCCCTCTGGAGTCCCCTTCAACACATAATCTCTCTCTCTCTCATGTGGAAGTTTTCTCTCTTCTTCTCCTTTTTTCTTTCTCTATCTAAATAAATTCACTTTTTGCAAAAACACTGTTTGGGGTCTGGTACTTTGCAAGTACACCTGGTCCCCTCTCTCGTTCTTGAAAGAGCAGGAGACCAGGAACCTTGGAGATACGTCATCTCAGGGGAGCTGAGGGCTCTCCTGAACCCCAACAGAAACATAGTAATTCTATAGCTATGGAGCCTAACAAAAAGAAATCTCTCAACAATATACAAGAGAAATCTAAAAACTAACACAAGGAAATTAGAAAATAAATTCAGTATATAATTGAGAAATCTGCAAAGATATATACAACTACATCAGTATCTCCATATGACTGAGAAATTCACCAAGGATACCTACATCCATCCATCTATAAAACTATCTATATCTATAAAACCAAACTGAATCTATCAATCAATCAAACCAAACTGAACTTTTAGAGATGAAAAACTTACTGAAGAAATTACAAAATACAGTTGAAAGTTCTGATAATAGACTAGACCAAATGGAAGAAAGAATCTCAGAAACTGAAGAGAGGTCTTTCAAATTAATCCAGTCAGAGAAAAGTTTTTTTAAAAAAGGATTTAAAAAATGAACAAAGTATTTGAGAATTATGGAACTATGAAAACAAGACTGAACCTACAAATCATAGGTATTCCTGAGGGGGGGAAAAAAAAAAAACAGAAAAAAGTTTGGAAAACTAATTTGAGGAAACAGTTAAGGAAAACGTCATCCTTACTTGAGCAAAAGATCTAGATATCCAAATACAAGAGGCCCGATGAACTCTAGAAAATACATCGCAAGAAGAACCTCACCGTGACATAGTCATCAGAACATCTATGGTTAACATTAAGGGGGAAAAAATCCTAAAATCAGCAAGAGAAAAGCATCTAGTCACCTATAAAGGAAACCTCAACACACTAACAGCAGACTTCTCAGCAAAAACCTTACAAGCAAGGACATTGAGATTCTATTTTCAACGTGTTTAAAGAAAAAAAAATGTCAACCCCAAATTTTATATCCTGCTAGAATAAGCCAAGGAGTAATAAAGTCTTTCTCAGATAAAGAAACGCTGATAGAATTCATACTACTAGACCGTCCTATAAGAAACACTCAAAGAAGTTTTTAACATGGAAACAAAAGGCCGACACTCTCTATCCTAACAAGACACAAAAGTATAAATCTCACAGATCATATAAAACAATTACACACATGAGAAAGACAAATAAATCATATGGCAATGTGACAAAACCCTACTAAACCTAAAAAGAGAAAAAAAAAATCCCAAAGGCAAGTAGGGAATAATTAACATTATGACAGAAATAAAACTTTACATAACAGTATGACTCTTTAACATAAATTGATTAAATGCTCCACTTAAAAAATAAAGATTAGGGGAATGAATTTAAAAACAGATTCAACTATATTCCAATTATGAGAAATTTGCCTTACTCATAAAGATATGTATAGACTGAAAGTAAAGGAGTAAAAAACCATATTCCATGCAAACAAAAATCAAAAGCAAGCAGAAATAGCTATGCTTATATCAGATAAAACAGACATCAACAAGTTAAAAAAAGGTCTTTATAAACAATCAATTCACCAAGAAAATATAACAATCCTAAATATATATGTACCTAACACAGCAGCACCCAGATTCATAAAACAAATATTACTAAACCTAAGAAAAAAATATAGATAGCAATACAATACTAGTGGGGGACATCAGTACCCCACTGACAGCACTAGACAGATTATGACAGAAAATTTAAATGGACTTTAGACCAAATGGACCTAATAGACATTTACAGAACATTCTATACAAGGAATATATCAGCACATGGAACACTGTCCAAGACAGTACCTATGTCAGGTCACAAAAGAAGTCTCAGTAAATTAAAAAAAAAAAAAAAAGCACCTCAAAATCATACCAAGTATCTTCTTGGACCACAGTGGAGTAAGACTAGAAATCAATTCTGAGAGGAACTTTCAAAACTATACAAACATATGGAAATTAAGGAACATGCTCCTGAATAATCTATGGAGTCAACAATGAAATTAAGGCAGAAATTTAAAACTAAAATTGAAAAGAATGAAAACAGAGACACAACATACCAAAAACCTCTGGGATACAGCAAAAGCAGTACTAGCAGAGAATTTTATAACATTAAATACCTCCATTAAAAGATAGAAATATTGCAAATTAACAACCTAACACTGTATCTCAAGGAACTAGAAAACCAAGAACAAATCAAACTCAAAGCTAGAAGAAGAAAAGAAATAACAAAGATTCAAGTAAATACAAACAAATTGAGACCAAAAAATACAACACAAAGGATCAACCAAAAATAAAAGAGCTGATACTTGGAAAATATAAACAAAATTGATAGAACACTAGACTAACCAAGAAAAGAGGAGAGAAGATTCAAATAAACACAATCAGAAAAGAAAAAGGACATTACAATGGACATTACAGAAACACACAAGAATATCAGATACTACTATGAGCAACTCTATACTCACAAACTAGAAAACCAAGAGGAAATGGATAAGTTCTTGGAAACATACAACCTCCCAAGACTGAACCAGAAAGAAACAGAAATTATGAAAAGACTAATAATGAGTAGCGAGATTGAACTAGTAATAAAAAAAATCAACCATCAACAAAAAAGTCCAGGACCAGATGAATTCACAGCCAAATTCTACTGGTTGTACAAAGAATAGCTGGTACCAGTCCTACTAAAACTGTTCCAAAAATTAATGTGGAGAGAAGCTTCCCTAACTCATTCTATGATACCAGTATTACCTGTTACCAAAGCACAGCAAATACACAACAACAACAAAAAAGAAAACTACACATCAATATCTTTGTTGAACATAGACACAAAAATCCTTGATAGAATACCAGAAAACTGAATTCAACAGCACGTCAAAAAAATAATGCATCATGTTCAAAGTAGATTTTCTTCAGGGATGCAAGAATGGCTCAACATATGCAAATCAATAAATGTGATTCAATAGATAAACATAATTAAAAAAAACCATATGATCATCTCGATATAAAAAAATCATTTGATAAATTTCAGCATCCCTTTATATTAAAAATCTTCAACAAAATAGGTACAGAAAGAACATATTTCAATATAATAAAAGCCATATAAAACAAACCCATGGTCAACATAATACTGAAGGGGGAAAAAGATAAAAATATTTCCCCTAAGAGCTGGGACAAGACAAGGATGCCCACTATCACCACTCCTATTCAACATAGTACTAGAAGTCCTAGCCAGAGTAACCAGGCAAGAGAAGTAAATAAAAGGCATCCAAATTGGCAAAGAATAATTCAAATGATCTCTGCTGACAATATGATCTTATACCTAGAAAACCCTAAAGACTCCTCCAAAACACTCCTTTATTTGATAAATGAATTCATTAAAGTTTCAGCATACAAATCAACATACAAAAATCAGCACCATTTCTATACACCAATAACTACCAAGCTGAGAGCCAAATCAAGAAGTCAGTCACGTTTACAACAGCTATCAAAACCAAAACATCAACAAAATCCTAGGAATAAAGTTAACTAAAGAGGTCAAAGATCTCTACAAGGACAACTATAAAACACTGATTAAAAAAAAAAATGGGAGAGAGATCCAAGATGGCCGATTAACAACAGCTCAGGGTTGTAGCTCCCAGTGAAAGCGCAGACAGCGAGTGGACACCGCATTTTCAGACGAATTCTTGTTGCCCACAGACTAGGAGATTCCCGGCGGAGGAGCCACACGGGTCGCCAGAGCGACTTTTTTGGCCGGCGCGGCTATTTTGCCGGCGCCCCAGCACGGCGCTTCTCGGCGCGGAGTATACGGGACGACTCCGGCTCGGCTGGTCCCGTCCCCACAAGGAGAACAGCAATT